>VSMD01115321.1:0-173138 GCA_008750895.1 Mirza zaza | reverse complement strand
TGGAACGAGCCACAGTTCAGGTGCTCCGTGGCCGCATGTGGCTGTGGCTGCTGGATTGGACAGCACAGCTGCCGTATGAGACAGCTAAGTCCTTCTCTCTAAGCGTCAAAACTACCCAGACCTCCTGGGATCTACAGAGGGGTGCCACCAACACCGGTTTGGACCCCGAGTCTTCTATTGATAAAACACACGGTGACATAAAGGAGTCTCTTAATGAAAAATCCAGCAGCCACCCTCTGAAGGACCCCTTATGGGACCTAAGCCCCGGTTTCCTCATCCGGGAGATGGGGTAATTGCAGGCTGTCCCTCGGGGTGCTTTGTGCACGGCAGCATGGCTTGCACACGTGACCACTAAAGGGCTGAACAAATCTGATTTCTTTGTGGTAGGATTTAGGGCCAAACAGAGACCAGAACAAGAGAAGGGTCAGGAGAGGTGGCCCCAGGGTAACCTCAGTCCCCTTCTCCACTGGGTAGCCACATCCCGTCCCCATCTTGGCTAAATGCGAGCCTTGGCTAAATGCTGCCAGAAGGAAAGCCCCAGGAACGGTCTAGGTGCGGGACGATGTTTGAGTAAATCGAAGACAGATTGGGCCACGGTCACATGGAACCAAGGATAAAACCTGAGTCTCTGCACTCCCGGCCCAGCGTTGCTTGCTCGTGTTCTGGGCAGCTGTTCTCAGAGTCCAGGCGCTAAAGTCATGTTTCTCAAAGTACGGTCCGAGGATCCCCAGGGAGAGGATCTGCTCACTGGGGGGCGCGGGGCAGGGCGGGGAGCATGCTTGTTAGAACACAGATTGCTGGGCCGCCGGGGAGACGGGCCGAGTCAGAACCTGTGGGGCTGGGGCCTGGGAAGCTGCATTTTAAATCGTTTCCCAAGCGATCTTTAGACACACTGACATTTCACATACGAAATTCATAGATTTTCCGCCTGCAATTCAACGTGTGGCCATGGGCAGTTACCTTCTCGAGGCTCGATTAATAAAGGTGTCTGCAAGAACAGTGTCTCTCGGTGTCAAAGTCAATTTCTAAAGGGCTTTCTACCCCTACTGTCTGTGGTTATGTCCATCCAGGGGAGCAAAGATCGTACCGCTGCACTCCAGCCTCGGTGACAGAGCGAGACTCCATCTCTCTAGAAAAAGTACCTGATTTTTAAGTTCTAAAGCTTTGTATGGAAAAACTGGAGGCGCTAGTTTGCACCCTCTAATTTTATGGACTGATAGGCCAAAAACGATGGAGTACCTGCCTCCAAGCCATAGGTACAGTTCCTTCTCTTCCCTTCTCCCCTCTTCAAGGATTTCCACCAGCGACCTTGGGCATGTGGGTTAGCCGTTTTGTGCCTCAGTTTCCTCTCCTGTAAAATAGAGATAATAATAGTCTCCACCTCATAGCGCTGCCATGAAGATTAGATGAATCAATGTTTTACAGTGTGCACAGGGTACGTGCTCAGTAAGCGTTAGCTCTGCTGTGATTATTATTAGCTGAAGCGGCTTGAAGGGGGATGGTCCATGTCACAGGATGCTCCCAGTGCAGCCCACTCTGAGTCTTCTGCAGGCCCCCGCGCCCCGGGTTCTCCCTCTGGAGGCTCAGCCAGGGAGACCCTGCAGCCTGACCCAGCCCCACCAGTAAGTGGGGAGCCCGGCAAGGCTCGCACAGTCCCTGTGAAGACGGAGATGACATCCTGGTTTTGGTGTGGCTGGGGCGTAGCCTTCCAGGAGGCTACCGTGCCCCAAAACCGTGCTTGCAAGGCGATTGTTCAAGACTAATGGTTGGCAGGCTGAATAGTTTGGGGTCCCAGCTGAACAGTAGATGAGAGGGGTGCCCTGGCTTCCCTGGGGAAGGTGACGAGAGGGCCGTGATTGAGTCAGAGGTGTGCCAGGGAGTGGAGCCCCAGCAGGGTGACAGCTGTGGCTCCGGCCGGCCCCCACACTGTGTCAGGGAGCTCCTCCTTGGGGTGAATCCCAGGGCCCCCTTCCCTGTGCTCGGCACCATCCACCAGCCCCGCAAACTCTCGGGCGGAAGTCCACTTTCCTTAGCATTTAACAGCTGCTCAATTGCCCCTCCTCGCCCTGGCTTTGAACTTGACGCTGCTGGAGCCCCCTTCACAAGACACATGCGCTCAGGCCACCAGCCATCCCCTGGCTCCAGCCCTGCAGAGGGGGCAGGGGCAGGAGGAGGTTCTGCACTGTGTCACGGGCTGCACTGTGTCCCCCTAAATCTCATATTCATGAAGTCCTAACTCCCAGTCCCTCAGAACGTGACTGTATTCGGAGACAGTGTCTTTACAGAGGTCATTAAGTTAAAATGAGGTTCATCAGGGTGGGCTCTCTTCCCATATGACTAGCATCTTTATGAGAAGAGGAAATTTGTACACAGACCTGCACAGAGGGAAGACGACATGTAGACCCAGGGAGAAGACGCCCATCTGCTAGCCAAGGGGAGAAGGAACCAACCCTGCCGACACCTTGACCTTGAACTTCCGGCCTCCAGAACTGTGAGAAAGTAGATTTCTGTTGCTTAAGCTGCCCAGTCTGTGACACTTTGTCGTGACAACCCCAGCAAACTAACACAGGCCGCTTATAGTTTGCTGCGTCTGCCTTCACGAAGCAGAGATGATGACCGTCCCTACCTCATAAGGTGGTTGGCAGGATCGGATACATTAAATGCAACGTAAAACACAGCAGCAATCAACAAATGCTCGCTGCTGATGCTGCCCATGCTGTTACTGCTGTCACCGTCTTCATCCAGTTGGGACAGACAAGACTTAGTGGTGAGAATTAAGAGGATGCAATAGACAGGAGCTCTGAGGAGCTGATGTGGATGAATAGAACAATTCTTGCATTTCAGAGCTGAGAAGGCCATGTGACATCCCTGTCCTTTGTTTGACGAATGAGGAAACTGAGGCCCAGAGAGGAGATGGGACTTGCCTGAGGTCTCATTGTAAGTGGGGAAACACCAGGGCCGGAACAGAGCCACCAGGCTCCGGGCCCTGGCCACACCCTCCTGCAGGGTGTGGGTTCCAATTACTAATGGAAATGCACACCGGTTCTGGGTTGTCCGGCTTGCTTCAGCGCCGGCCCAGCCCACTCTCAGCGTGCTGGGTCGATCCGTGCTCCACCAGACAGAGGCTGCAAGGAGAAAGCAGGCTGGCCACCAGGGTCGGGGAATCGGCTGCTTCCGGCGCTGCATCTGCTAAACCACTTACTCTATGGGGCTCTGCACGCCCAGGCAGCCAAGAGCTTCCCTCGAGTGGGAGTTTTGCCCAGGACCTGGGGCTGGGCAGAAAGTGATGAGGGGCCTTCCCCTGGGACACTGTCTGGGAACAGGAGGGACAGGGGACCTCTTGCGGCAAACCCTTGAGCTGGTCTAAGCCACAGGGGCACAGGAGGCAGGTAGGGTCTGGTTCCCTCTCTGCCAGTCGATGTCCCCTGAGCCAACAGTATGTCTGCTGGGCTCCTGCTTGGCAGAGATGAGCCCTGCTGTGGGGGACGAGAGCCGCTCTCTAGGCCAGGGGCAGGCAGATGGTCAGCTGCCTTCCAGCCACGCACTTAGCTGCGGCCCTGGCAGCCCCTGCATGGCTAGGAGCCCCAGGAGCTGAAGTAATCCACAAGTGCCCAACTCTGAAGCCATCTTGTGTCACCCCCACTACTCAGTCAGCCGCCCTCCGCTTGAAACGCTCTCAGGATAGGGGAGTCACTACCACGACCCCACAAAGCATTCTATCCCATCGTACGTAGCAAAGGTCTAAATCAGTGCTACCCGACAGAAACATGATGTGAACTTGTTAACGCTATTTTAAAAAGTAAAAAGTACATTTAAGAAGTAGAAATGCATCAAATTAATTTTAACATTCTCTTTTACCCAGTATATCTACAATGGGATCATTTCAACATGTAATCAATACTTAGAAATCCAATGAGATGTTTTCCATTGGATTTATTGCCCCAAATCTTGGCAATCTGGTGTGTATTTTACACTTTGGCATTTCTCAGCTGGACGAGCTGTATCGGAGCTCAGTGGTCACATGGGGCTGGCAGCTAGTGTGTTGGGTAGCACAGCTCTAAATTGTGAAGGTTTTTTTCTTATGCTGAATTAAAATCTAATTCCCTGCCGTGTTTACCTGTGGGTCTTTGTCCACTCTGCTCGCAGATTGTAGGCTTAACGCCTCTTCCACATATCAGCTATTTGGTAATAATCAGTAGTCATAAATAAACAAGCGTTGTGTTCCCCTAACTCTGTGCCAGCTGGTGTATTAAATGCTTCACGTGGATTCCATTAAAAACCCGCAGCAGCCATTGAGTGCCACTCTTCAAACGAAGAAGTGGAAAATCAAAAAGGCCATATAGATAGCAAACGGAAAAGCCAGGACATGGCGCTGGGTTGGTGACCCATCCGCTCAGCGTGACACTGTGCCGCCCAACAAGGTCGCCACTCACCCGTCAAGCCCATCCAGCCCTTGAAACGCGTCTGGCCCAAATTGAGATGTGCCGTAAGCGCAAAACGCACGCTGGATTTCGAAGCCGTGGTCCTGCAAAACAGTCATGAGCAATTTTTATGTTGGTTGCATGTTCAACTGACACTCTTCTGGTTACATAAAATATATTATTAAAATTAATTTCACCCGTTTCCTTTTGCTTTTTTTTTTTAAAGTGGTAATAGAAAATGCAAAATTCCGTATGTGGCTGGCATCATGCTTATTGGACTGTGCTGCTCTAACCTGTTTCCTTCTGGGCTAAATATTCTCCATTCCTTCAACAGTTCCACGCATGACATGTCTTCTAATCCCTTCCCCCGGGTACTTCTTTTGATCGGCGTTTCCAGGAGTGAACAATAATCCTGCTGACTGTTCTGCGCTGTGTTTGCTCACATCCTTTGCCCAATTTGGGCTTAAGTGGTTTTCCCTTTTGTTCTATTGACAATCAAACCTCTTTGTAATTAGGGCGATTTACATTTGTCCGTTGCAATGTTGCAAATATTTTCTCCAGCTGTTGTTGGCCTTGTGACTTTTTCTATGGTGTCTTTGGCCATACAGGTTTCTGTTTTCATGCAGTCAATGGGCAAGTATTTTCCTTTTGCATCTTCTTTTGTGTCTTGCCAAGGAAGGTTTTGCCCACTCTCAAATTTATGAAAAAGTCTAATTCTGCATTTTCCTTTGTAACGTTCACTTTTCAATACTTATTTCTTTCATCTCACTGGAATATATTTCTTTTTGTGATATGAGGAAGGGAGAGGACTTAATTCCCCCACACACATGTGTAGCCGATTGTCCCATCTGGAGAATAATTCATTCTTTCCCCGCTAATTTGAAATGTCATTTTTAAAAGTCATCCTTGGACTCTGCTTTCTCTTTGTGGGCTGGGAAGTCGGCCACCAGAAGATCTGGCTTTGCATCTCGCCACCCCAACAAGTGCAGCTAAAAAAGGTTTCTCTTCTCTAACAGTCCCAGAAAAACAGTCCCAGGGCTGTTCCCATTGGACAGCTCGACCCAACACGGAATCATCTGGGGCTGTTCCCATTGGACAGCTCGACCCAACAATCATCTGGGGCTGTTCCCATTGGACAGCTCGACCCAACAATCATCTGGGGCTGTTCCCATTGGACAGCTCGACCCAACAATCATCTGGGGCTGTTCCCATTGGACAGCTCGACCCAACAATCATCTGGGGCTGTTCCCATTGGACAGCTCGACCCAACACAGACTCATTGGGAAATGGAATCTGCTGATTGTCCAAGTCTGATTCACCTGCCTCCCTCAGGCACAGAGGGGAAGGACCACTTGAGAAAGGAGGAAGGGTGGATCCTCGAAGGGAAGTTAGGACGCTGTTGATAGAAGGAAGAACAGGTGCTGGCCAGCCACAATGATGCCTACCGCAACGTGTACCCTCCTGGCCTGACACTAGGTGCCCCACAGCCCTGGCACTATAGGCATCTGCTTGGGGGGTGGGGTCCCAAGTCCCCTCCGCTCTGTCTTAGCTTCCTCCTCAAAGATAGCCTAGAGTTGTATCTGCCCCAGAAATTCAGATCTCATTCCAGATGCCTTTTCAGGGGGACACCCCACTAGCCTAGAAAATCAGCCCAGCAAGTTTGGAGAGGACAGTCCTGCCCACTCCTACCCTAGGACCCTGTCTAGGTTCTGCTCTCTGCCAAAGAGGGCAGTTTAGCAAGGGCAGGAGGAAGGAAGGATGTCAGTAGGATGTGGACACCGTTTACAAACAGAACGTGGCTCCTTCCTGCCCACCCCGATGGTGGTGCTGCCTTGCTCAGTTCCCACAGGGAGGTCCCCCAGAATGCCCCTTCTGGCCTCCTGCCAAAGACCCCACAGACAACTCCTGGGCCACCAGGGAGCAGCCTGAGAATCCAGATCAGGCTCACATGGAGAAAGGTTTCCAACATAGGCCAGACTGTAGACCCCAGAGTGGGGTTGGCCTTGGGGAGCAGATGCCTGTGCTTCCACAGGGATGCCCCAGCCCTTCGCTTCTCATGCCACAAGGTGGGTACTGCAAGCCCCTCCCTCTCACTCTGAGCCTTCAGGGGAGCAGAATGTGATTTGGGGAGGAGTCAGTGGATGAGGTCAGAACCCCAATTCTTTCTTGGTTGCTCCCATCTCCATCAGCCCCTACAAAGCCCTGCATAATAGTAATATGCTGAGCAAATAATGGTAAATGAAAACACCATATAAAATGGAAATAAAGCTCTCTTTAGTAAGCTTTGCTCCATTGGATGACATGTAACGTAGCAACTAAACAAAAGCAGGCTGCTTGCTCACGGCATGGGGGATGCCTGAGTTCAAAACTCAGCCCTGCCCTTCACTGGCTATGCAATACCTGTGGCTTCGTAGACTCCCCTGTAACATAAGGCTGAAGATGGTCCCCACCTCGTAAGGTTGCTGTGAAGATTTGACAAATGAATAATCGAAATAAACCAACAATAACAGCAACAATGTACTGGGTGATTACGAGTGATTATAGCACTCGTATATATGGAAACATGAAATGAACAGCAGCAGCATTACCAGAGAGGGGAGGGAGTAGCTGGGAATACTCGATGATGCTGTACAGTGTTATTTAAAAGTGAACTCAGATTAGTCATAAATGTATATTGCAAAACCTCTAGAGCAACCACTAAAAAATATTTAAGAAGAAGAATAACTGATATGCTAAGAAAGGAGAGAATATGGGGGTCACATAAAACACTTAAAACCAGAGACAGTAGAAAAAGAGGAGTTTTTTTAAAGGAAGAACAAGAAGACAGAATACACAGCAGTTACAAACACAGTAGATGTTAATCCAACTATATCAATAATCACTTTAAATGTGAATGGTCTAAATATACCAATTAAAAGAGATATGAGAATGGATTTTAAAAAACAAGACCTAACTATATGTTGCCTACAAGAAACCCACTTTAAATATAAACGAGTGGGAGTGCTAACAGACAGTGGAGCCAAATTGCCCAGGATTGATTGGGTCACTTCTTTTCTTTGATAAGCCTCAGTTTCCTCTTCTGTATAATGGGCATAATAAGAGTTCTTATCAAAAAGAGTATTAAATGGACTAACTCACATACAGCACTTAGAACAGTGACTGGCACGTGAGTGTTGTAAGAATATGCTGTTTTTGTTGTTATTTGTTGTTATATTTGTTGCTATTGTTATTATTATTATTATCCAAGCGCAACTTCAGAATAAATTGCCTCACTTCCAACACGCTTTTTACTTCAAATCTTTCCCTAAATAGAAATTCTAGAGCCACCAATTGTTCCTTGAGTTTAAAGACCAGGATCAGCTACATAATTGTCAGGACCCAGTGCAAAATGAAAACGCAGAGCCCCTTGTTCAAAATTATGAAGAATTCCAAAATGGTGCCAGCAGAGCATTACGTAGAGTTTGAGGCCCTTCCAAAGTGGGACCCTGTGTGACTGGACAGGTTGGATGTCTGCGAAGCTGACCTTGCTTAAGACCATAGACTAAGAGGGCAGAGTCGGAATCCAGGATGCCAATGATCCAGATCCTTCCCCTTCCTGCCCTAGTCTGTTCCACCCCACCTGGGTCAGCAACACACCTCACCCTCCTGGCCCCATGGAACCCCAGCCCAGATGCATCTCTTGCAAAAAAAAAAAAATGCTTAAGCAACATGCTCCGTGTGGAGCTCTGCTACTTGCTTTCTTTCGAAATCCTAAATCCAGAATTTCCAGGGTACTACCTTTCTGGGCCCCAGGTGAGCTGGGGGCCAGGTCTGGAAAGGGGAGGGCCAGGACTAAGACAGTGTCTGGGAACCACGCTCAGGAGTGGACTGAGAAGGTGCTCCAGGGGGCCGAGGCAGGTCCCAGCCTGTCCAACACACTCTCCCACTCCCCCTTCACCCTCAAGTCGCCCAGCTGGCCTCGCTGGGGGGGGGGGGCGGGGGACGGGAAGACTCAGAGCCTTTTTTTAACCTTTTGGGTGCTGTTTACCAGGTCTGGCAAAGCAGGGGCTGTGGCTCAGCCTGGTCCCTCCCTGCCCAGCCCCAAATGTCACCACCCAATCAGTGGCTCTTGCCCTTGGGGCACTTTCAGAGCTCCCCCCAGGGAGGGAGAGAAAACTGGCACAGGCATGGTGTAAGTGGCAGCCCCAGGGTGCGTGGCCATTCCCAGCCAGCGAGTGTGGGGAGTGTGGGCGGCAGGAAAACAAGCGTTCAGTGTCAGCACAGCCCACCCGGCTCTGAACACCCCTTTTCTGACTGCTGGGGGGGCCTGACAGTAACCCCTGGGGCCCAGTGACTGCATGGGCTGCTGGGCCCCCCCCACCTCCCACCGCACCCCTGTTTTGCATACCCACCGTCCTCTCTCACCAGGGGGGAGGGACTAGCCTGGCTCCGCGGGGTGTGGGCCAGTTGGGTTTTGATGTCAAAGATACCGTCCCCTCAGCTGGGCAGGGCATCGGGAAGCCTCGGCCCCTCCCGCCCTCTCTCGCCATCCCCGCCCCCTCGGAATGAACCTCGCTGGCACAAGCTCAAACTCCTGAAATGCAAGCCACCGGCTGCAGGGTGGGACGCCAAGAGGGAGGGGAGCTGGCTCCTCTGCTGCCCCCGCCAGTCCTCCTCCCCTCACCCCTGCACTCCGGAATCAAGAAGCGCAGGTGTGAGGTGCTTTCACGGAGAGAGTGGCTGGGCGGAAGGCACTGTTCCAGTTCCAGCTTAACACTTGGAGGGACTTGACGGGGAGGGAAGGGACGCGTGGCAGGAACTTCAGAGCAGGAGGAAGAGGGGCAGCTACTGGATTGCTCGAGCTCACTTGTAAAGTGCTCAGAACAGTGCTTAGCATGACAGGGATGCCAAACATGTGTGTCATGTTGTCGTGGCCCTGTTCTGTGTCCTCAGTTCCCCACAGGGGCCAACAGTTTCTCTGCACCTGGCTTGGGGGAGAGAAGCCTTTCCAGAAGGACATGGGCTCACCTGCCTCAGGGTGGCCTCGAGGGCACCTCTGTCCTCTGCTTGGGGGCTCGAGGCACAGGCAGAGTCCTCTCCAGCTACTCACCTCTGTCCCGACCTCAGCCTGGGTTTTCTTGTCTTGTTCACTCTCTGCCAGCTCCAACTGCCCGGGGCCACGTCACCCACCTTAGGGTTCTGCTTGCGCCCTAGTCCTGTGTGGCAGGTAATGAGCGCAGCACACTGAATGGATAACAGTTAGTTACTGCGATTAATTCCATCCATTCTGTAGCCATCCACCCGCCCACCTAATAAATATTTCTTGAGCCCACTCTCATGTCAGACACTGTGCTGGAGGTAGGGTTGCAATGATACAGAAAGAAATGGTTCCTGCCTCCTGGGGCTCAGACCAGAGGTGGGGGGCATCCACCTGCCCCCACCCATGGTGGCGGTTACACAGCACCCAGCTCCTGCTCCTGGAGTTTCTGTGTCTATAGAGCTGGGAAAGGGAATCTGTATGTTTTTAAAAACACTTTGCATGACTCTATTGTCAAGGCAGTTTGGGAAACTGTGTCTTCGGGAAGGGAACGACACTGACCTACACACTGGGAAAAAAGGGAGGTGACAGGACCCAGCAGGGACATCAGGCAGGGCTTTCCTGGGGGACCGGCTGAGAGCTGTGAGCTCAAGCACAAGGCTGTGAACTGGGTGAGGAAGGCAGGGACGGGGCCAGTGTTCGGGGAGGAGGGAACAGCATGTGCAAAGGCCCTGCGGTGGGAAAGTGGAGTTCAGGAGGAAGGGGGGCTGGAGAGATGGAGCAGAGTTAAAGAGGGCAGGGGGGTCCCTAGGTGCACTGGGGAGCCCTGGAGGGTTGTGCACGAGGACTGCTGTGATGGGTGTTTTGAAAGGGTTTCTCACACAGCCAGGTTATGGCAGAATCAAGCTTCTCTCCTAGGTTCGCTCTTCCTGTAGGGCCCTGGCTAGCCGGCCGCTGCCACTGCAGGCCCTGGCAGAGAGGAGGGAGAGCCCAGGTGGCTCCCCTAGGCTTTCGGCTCCCACCCGCTGTGTCCACCTGAGCGACCCCTCACACGCAGCCTGGGCAGCCCCGAGGGAATCTGTGTCTGGCCCCACCGCCAAGACGCCCCCTCCCTCGCCCTTCCCCAAACGGTGCCAGGACCACCCACTCAGATTCCACCACTTCCTCGCCCAGAAGGGAGTCACCTGCCAAGACGCTAGCAGGTAGGGCCAGCAGCCTCTGGGGCAGCCTCGGGCCGGGAGCAGGGGGTCCTCGGCCCCTCCCGGCGCGGGGGTGGGGGGGGGCTGGGCTCCACAGGCTTGGAGCTGGCCGGGAGCCCAGATCCGGGCGCGGGCCAAGGGGCGTGGCCACAAGGGCGGGCCTTATTTGCATACAATCGTGTGGGCGGGGCCCGGCCGCTGTCGTAAGCGCTGGTCTGTCATCTCCCCACCTCCGCCGTGGCCCAGCCCGGCTCCCCGCCCGGCCGCCGCCCAGGTCGCCGCCGCCGCCCACCCCGCCTCAGTGTCTCTTTGAGTAGAGTTAAAGCTCCCGAACCCGATTCCTGGATTCCAGGGAGGATGGATGGGGGAGGGGAGGAGAACGACACCCCCACCCCCACCCCCAGCCCTGCGGACTGTAGAGCATGCTCCAGGGGCCATTTCTGGGAGAAGCAAGTGCACTGGGGTTTCTGAGATCCAGGCTGGGGAGGCGGGGCAGGGGGAGGGCCACATCGCACCGGCGTCGTCTGCATGCTTCCGTTGGGGGTGATCTGTCCCCTTCATTACCTGCGTGGTGTCCTCAAACTCACCCCTCCTCTTGTTCCGGAGCTGGAGCGCTCCACCACCTAGCTCCATCTGCCTGCGCATCGGCGAGTCCTGAGTGAGCACCTGGGGGTCTCCTGCCTGCCGCGGAGCTCTGTGTAGAGGCAGGGGCCAGGCCGACAGCTCCTGGGCACGCAGGGCCAGCGAGTGAGCCCCTGCTGTGCCAGTCTCTGTGGCCAGGACTTCATATGCTCTAGCCCAAATAACCTCTGCTAAGCCCCTGTCAGTAGAGACTATCCTCTTTGTCCCCATCGTACACAGGAGGAAACCGAGGCACAGAGCGTTTCAGTGAGCTGCACAGTCACCCAGGGGGTGAGCTAGAGAGTCTGGATTTGAATCCAGGCAGAGGGGCTGCGTGCTGTGGGTGCTTTAAGCTCTCATGGCTACCCACAGACAAGGTGAAAGTGGTCACCTGTGCTGGGAGGGGGAGGGGGTCCCAGGACACAAAAGCCCAGGGCGCCCAACGTGAGGAGGTGCTCGGGTCTGGGCCGGCGTGAACCCTACGTTCACAGGCCATGAGAGCAGGGCCTCCTCACGTGTGCGTAGCAGTTTATTATATAAATTTTCAAGACACTTCCCAAATTTTTAATCATTATGCTTTCTTTTGTCTAATAGAAATATTCCAGAGTCTACCCAGAAATTTACTTCGAAAGGTATGAGAGTATGGTTGGAGGAAGGGTTGGGCTGCACAGCCATGGCTGATCCTCCTCTCTTGTTTGTTTTTTAGAGACAGGGTCTCGCTCTGTCCCCCAGGCTAGAGTACCGTGGGGTGATCATAGCTCACTGCAGCCTCAAACTTCTCAGCTAAAGTGATCCTCCTGGCTCAGCCTCCTAAGTAGCTGGGACTACAGATGTGCACCCAGCTAATTTTTAAATTTTTTGTAGAAACGGGGTCTCACTATGTTGTCCAGGCTAGTCTCAAACTCTTTGGGTTAAGCAATTCTTTTGCCTCGGCCTCCCAAAGTTCTGGGATTACAGGTGTGAGCTACTGTGAGTGGCCTCTCTCTTTTTTTTTTTAGAGGTGAAGTTCATGTAAGATAAAATTAACTATTTTAAAGTGTACCATTCAGGAGTATTCTCAAGGAATTCCCAATGTCGTAGGCCCCTCGGCTCTATCTAGCTCCAAAACCTCTTCATCACCCACAGGAGACCCCAACCATGAAGCAGTTGCTCCCCTCCCCCTCCCCCCAGAGGTGGACGGAGAGTCAACACCTTCTTACACTTGAGCCCTCAGTGTCCTGCCTGCCCCACCCTGGTCCTGCCTTTATCTGCCTCTAGATTCCCAGAGAGGGACAAGCCCTTATCAGAGAGGAGGCCACACCCCCGGGGAAGGCCAGTTCTCTCCCACTCATCCTCAGTTGACGGGCCTCCCTCGTCTTCTGAGACCGCCACCAAGCTGGGCCACGCGTGGGCGGCTGCAGACACCCGCTCCCAGGACACGCCCCCGCCAGGCCCAAGGCCGCTAGGCATGTGGCACAGGAGGGGCCTGGCCAGCGGCACCTCGGATGCCCCGGCCGGTGGTGCCACAGCCCTGCCTGCCTCCCGAGGAGCGCCAGGAATCCTAAGCCAGGCTGATGGGTGGGGAGGAGGGGGGCGGCTGTCTCGGGGACACAGAGAATTCCACCGGGGAGCACGTCTGGGGGCACACGGGACTGGAGAAGGTGCGGCAAGAGGCTCCAAGCCCAACCCCTAGTCCCATATTGGGACCAAGAATGTTCTGTATGTTTCCAAGAGAGGAGTAGAAGGACTCCATCTGGTCCCTTAGGAATTTTAATTGTGTGCTTTGAACCTGCCTCCCATTCCTGCCCCTCCCCCGGCACCAGCCTGAGTGCGGGGACACTTGTCAAGAGTGCCTTGGGAGTCTCGGGAACAAACAGCCAGGACTTTGTGTGATGGTGACGCATTGACATTTCTGGGCAAGGCAAAAAAATGCAGCCGCCTCCCTCCCAGCGCCTTGTCGCTGACGCTGCGGGGAGTGGGGGCTGGGGGGGTGGGGGCTGGGGAGTGGGGGTGCAGAGAGGCGCCACCTGGGTGGTGGGTGTGTGTGCGCTGAAGGCCTGGATGTCAGCTCATCCTGGCTGTGACACTATGGGAAAGTGACCTCGCCGCTCTGTGCCTCAGTTTCCTCATCTGTAAAGAGGGGATGGGCACAGGCCCTACTTGGCAGGATGGGCGTGGGCGTCCAGAGGCAGAGCAAAGCCAGCATCTCCCAAGTGTTGGGGTCGTCACCGCCAGTTGTCACCACTATCTGTCCCAGAGAGCAGAGAAATCCGCACATCAGCCGTGAGCAAGGCTGTGGGGTCCCTCGAGGCCCGCTGATGCGGGAGGCCAGCGAAGCCTCTGAGCAGGCTCTGAGTGTCGGGGTCCCTGTTCCCCAAATGGTCCGCTGCAGTCCTAAAGCGGGAAATGAGTCTTTTGGTGCTGACCGGTACCCAGGTGGGCCACGAGGTGGGCATCACCAAACCTACAACAGAGAGTCCGGAGGTGCAGGTGGAGGAGGGGGTCCAGGGAAAGGGGTGCTGGGGGGCTCAAGGTCAAGGTCAAGATGTCTGAGGTCATCTGGTAGAAGGAAGCTGGGCCTTTGGAGGCTACACAGCAAGCAGTGGGCGTGAACAGGACCCGGGAGCTGGATCCCAGTCCGGTGAGGGCTGTGGTCCCTCGTTAACTGCCTGTCCCAGAGGGAATGGAATGCCCTGCTGGCTGGCCTGGGCTCTCACCAGATGTCCTGAGTCTTCTTCAAGCGCTGTAGTGGTTGGATAATTCCATCTTAGTGCGTCTATACCAGAGTTTTTAGTCTACACTGAAGCACCATGACAGAAATGGGTCTTTATAGGTTGTTTATTGTTCTATTCACACATTCATTTATTCACACATTCTTTAAGCACCGATTAAGTGCAGGCCCTATTCTGGACGTGACCAAAGCTCTTGTGGAGTTCGCACACCAGTGAAGAGGCACACGGTAAATACAGAGATACGATTTTAAGTAGTGTTAAGTGTGGTGAAGAATGTAAAATAAGATAATAGGACTAGGTGCAGTGGCTCACGCCTATAATCCCAGCACTTTGGGAAGCCAAGGTGAGAAGATCATTTGAGGCCAGGAGTTTGAGACCAGCCTGGACAATGCAGGGAGACCCCCGTCTCCACAAATAAATAAATAAAAATTAATGTGGTGGTGCATGCCTATAGATAGCTACTCAGGAGGGAGAGCCAGGAGGATTGCATGGGCCCAGAAGTTCGAAGCTGCAGTGAGATACGATGGCGTCACTTCACTCCAGCCTGGGTGACGGAGTGAGACCCTATCTCTTAAAAAAAAAAAAAAAGTTTAAAGGTAATAGGATAGTCACAGGGGTGGCAGGTAATATACATTAAATAGGTGGAGACTTCTCTGAGAAGGTGATATCTGAACTGAGACCTGAATGCCAAGTTGCAGCCATCCCTATGAAAAGCATTCCAGGGAGAACAGCAGGTGCAAAGGCCCTGGGGCAGGCATAAGCTGGGTGTGTTGAAGGACAGAGAGAAAGACAGCACAGCTGCTGCCTAGAGAGTGGGGAACAGGGAGGCAGAAACTGTGGAGGGAAGTAGGAGATCATTCGGGGCTCACGGTGAGGGGCCTGGACTTTATGACTGATATATGTAACAACATGGATGAATCCTGAAATGATTATGCCAAGAAGCACAACCAAAAATAGAGCACCTAGTGTATGATTCCATTTATGTAGAAGTCTGGAAACTGCAGTCTATAGTGACAGAGAGCAAATCAGTGGTGGTCTGGTGTGGGGTGGGGGTGGGGGGTGGGGGAAGGGGTGGACATCTTCACCATTGTGATGGTGGCTGTGGTTTCACAGGTGAGCACAGATGTTAAAACTGATCAGCCCCTGGCACTCTGGGAGGCCGAGGCAGGAGGATTGCTCGAGGTCAGGAGTTCGAAACCAGCCTGAGCAAGAGCAAGACACCGTCTCTACTGCAAATAGAAAGAAACTAATTGGCCAACTAAAAAATATATATAGAAAAAATTAGCTGGGCATGGTGGCGCATGCCTGTAGTTCCAGCTACTCGGGAGGCTGAGGCAGGAGGATCGCTTGAGCCCAGGAGTTTGAGGTTGCTGTGAGCTAGGCTGACGCCACAGCACTCTACCCCGGGGAAAGAGTGAGACTCTGTCTCAAAAACAAAAACAAAAAAAAAACTGAACAGCCCGTGCCTCCTGACTATGTGCCACACATCGCAGCACCCTGATACGACGGGATGAGCAGGGCACCTCGACTCACAGGGGCGTGGTCTTCCCCCAAATCCATAATCCCGTCTAATCACGAGAAAACATCAGACAAACCCAAATTCAGGGACATTCTGCAAATACTGGAACAAGCACTCTGTAACGGTCAAGGTCATGAGAAACAAGGAAAGATGGAGAAACTGTCACAGACCCGAGGAGGATGGGGAGACGGGACAACCCAGTGCAGTGTGACATCCTGGATTGGATCCCGGAACAGAAAAAGAACATCCATGGGAAAACGGGCGAACTCCAAATAAACCCTGGAGTTAACAGAAATGTATCCGTTTCTTAGATTTGACAAATGCAGCATGACAAATGCTCATCCAAGATGTTAACCTTCGGGGAAGTGGGTGAAGGAGGGGCTCTGTGCTCTTTGCAACTTTTCCATAAACCCGAAACTCTTGCAAAATAAAAGGTTCATTTAAAAAAAGCATTTCCTCCTGATTAAAAGAAGAAACATATCCACTGTAAAAAAAAAAGTCTGTAAAATACACAAATGAGAACCCTGCAGTTGCTTGCAATCCGCTCTGTTATATGTTTTGGGGTGTCCAATGTAATCCTGTTTCCTGGGCACTTGTGACATAACTGAGAACAGTGATAATACCAATTTTGTACCCTGTGCTGTCAGCCTTGTAAGCACATTCCTTTGGCTTTCAAGCATTTGGCAAGCATCATTTTTGTAGCTACTTAATATTCTATGACTTGGCCGTGTTGTAATTTACACAGCCGCTCCCTTCACTATTGGATGTAACTTCCAGCGGTTTCCTATGATTAAAGAAACAAACCCAACAACTCTGTAACAGATGCATCTGGGTCTGCATTTGGGATAGTTTTCTAAAGATAGAGCCTTAAGAAAGCCACTAGTAAGTCGAACGGTGTGGATGTTTTTAAGGCTCTTGATGCATTGATTGTCAATTTGCTTTCCAAAAGTGTGCACCCGTGGGTGTCCCGGTCAATGGTGTGTTTAGGATGCCCGCTTCCAAAGGGCGTTCTCTATTCTGCATCCGACCTGCCCCGCCAGGTGCTGGACACTCCCCACTCTTGCAGCTCTTCCTGCGATCTCCTCTACTTGGCTCCTTCCGGGTTCTGTTTGTCCCTCTCTGTGCTCTCTGTCCCCCCACCCCACCCCCATCCTCCACCCAGCCCAGCATCACGTCGCTCATCTTCAAGACCTTCCCGAGCCAGCTCGCTCATTGCTGAGGCTCCCGATGGCCCCTGTGTCCCCAGGCACAGCTCCTTAGCCTCTCTCTTAAGATCCATGACACCTTTGCCCTTGCCTTCCGAGTCCCAGGATGTCCCTTGGGTGGCTCAAGCTCCAAGCGTTAAGGGGAGCTGTCCACTTCTCTGTATCCCCCTGCAACACCCACTCCGCTCCTTGGGGGGAGGGCATTCCGAGCACCAGCTGCCCGAGCCTGGCCTCTCGCCCCATCCTGGCCTCCCACGCACCCCTCACAACCCGCACGCCCAAGGGGTTTGGCTTCAGGCTCATGAATGTCCCTAACGCACCTGTGTGAACCCAGGACCTCTGCACCTCACGCCTGAAGTTCTATTAATAACAGCCTGGTCTCCCTCCCTCCCTTCCTCACGGAGGGGTTATTTCTAAAACAGTAATCTGGGCGTCCTGTATGTCCCCACTTTAATGACCCTTTGAGCTCCCGGCTGCCTGCAGGTGTGACTCCTTAGGTACTGCATTCAAGGCCCTAAATACAAAGCAGGTTTGTAAGGAAACAGGACTTTTCTATTCTCCTTCCATCAAACTTACCTCAAGGACAGAGTCTCCATTAGGTGCTAAGTCGAGATAACACCTAAGTCTTGCTCATCTCCCTTCAAACAAAAGGAGAGAAGGCCCCAGATCTAAGGCCTTGGGAAGACAATATTATCTAACCAGACGTCATTAGCAATATTTTGTTTTCAACACTGAGCCAAGTAGGTTTCATATTTGCAGTGATGCTATATAATTTGTCTTTAAAATAAATTTTTTAAGTGTGACAATCTAAACAAAAAGATTGAATATATAACAGCATAGGTGGTACTTGACTATGGTAAAAATTGTAGGGGTGTTATTTGAATTCTTTTTTCACTTTTATTGAGACAGTGTCTCGCTCCGTTGCCCCAGGTAGAGTGCAGTGGCGTCATCGTAGCTCACAACAACCTCAAATTCCTGGGCTCAAGTGATCCTCCTCCCCCACCCCCCCGAGTAGCTGGGACTACAGGTGTGCACCACCATGCCTGGCCAATTTTTCTGTCTTTCGTAGAGATGGAGTCTCACTCTTGCTCAGGCTGGTCTTGAACTCCTGGCCTATAAGTGAGTCTCCCCCCAGAGCGCTGGGATTACAGGCGTGAGCCGGGATGACACCTGGCCCTGCTCTCATTTCTGTTGGGTATATACCTAGGAGTGGAATTGTTGGGCCATAGGGTAGTTTTGTGTTTAACTTTTTGAGGCAATGTCACTTTTTGATAGAGCTTGCCCTTAACTCTCATCAGCCTCTGCTCCACACACTTAATTGATTTGGCCTTTTCTCCCCTGGCAATGTCTAAAACACTCTGCCTGTCAAAACCGGGGTGCAAACCCCGCACTTCTGCCTCCAAATCCTACCTTTTTGCACTGCCCCACGCCGCTGACAATCACCCGAACCTTTGACCTCATTTCATCCATGAGGACCCCCAGGTGAGAAGGCTATCAGGGCCACACAGCTCCTGAGGGACAGAGCTGAGCTCCAGTGCCCAATCCCGGGACAGCATGGTCTACACTGTGCTCCTAAATGGACAAGCAGGTTAAAAGAGAGCGAGAGAGAGAGTGACATGCAGCCACTTCCATTCCCGGGGTGCTGACCACCCCCGACACGCCATCCCTGGGCGGTCACAGCCTGCCTCTTCCCAGGGCCTGCCGCGAAGCCTGTTCCGCGGCAAGGAATGAGCTGCAGGATCTTTGGTTTGGGCACATTTATTTTGGCTCTAAACATACACCTTTTTCATGATGGGAGGAAAGGGAGAATACGACACTTTCCTTTATTTTGTCTTTTGGCCTTTTTGAATTTCGTGCCACGTGAGAAACCCACACGGAGCAGGGTGCCAGGGCTGGCGGCAGCTCAGGTGTAGCCCACCAGGCGAGGGGTGCAGGGGAAGGTCTTGCGCATGCCCATGCACTTCTCCTTGTCGATGCACAGTGTGTTGGCCTTGATGGCCAGCTCGTGCTCCAGCCGGGACTTGGTCATGATCAGCAGCTGCAGCGTGTCCTGTGTCTCCCGCAGCCTCATCTTGAGGGTCTGAAGGGTGTCATCGAGGGTGAACACCTCACTCACGAGCCTGGGGCGAGGGCACACGAGAGAGAAGGCACAGGTTATCCAGCCGTTCAACACACACACGCCCCCTGTGCCCCGGAAACTGTGCCCGGCGCCGGGGGACCCCGGGGAGCCAGACAGACAAGGCTGAGCCCGAAGGGGGAAATCGACAGGGAGATTGACGGGGATGGTGACACAGAGCACAGGAAGACACCCTGACAGTTACTCGGTGAGTTAGACACATGAGCCGGCCAGGTGAGGACCGGGAGGGAATGTATTCCAGAAATTTCTGTGATCACGGAAGTGGTCTCAATCTGCACCGTTGGCCGGATGGGGCTAACGAGCACTTGACCTTTAGCTATGCAATTGAGAAACCGAATTTTGTAATTGAATTAATTTAAACTTTAATGTAGTTTCAGATAATTTAAGTGAAATAGCCACATGTGGCTGCTGAATTGGGCAGTGAGTGCCTTGCTAAAGAGAAGACCACGTGCAAATTTAGGAGCCTAGATTCTGTTCTCAGTCCAGTGGGAAGCTGGTGGGCGGGGGGAGGAGGTTGAAACGGGGGAATGACGCCCTGATTCAAGCTCTGGGCAACCTCCAGGCTGCGGTGTGAGATTAGAGTGGAAGGAGGCAAGAGCAGAGGCGGGGGAGAGCTTGGAGGCCGTTGTGATATCCAGGCACGGTGGGCCGGATACTGTTCCCTAAAGAGATATGCCCAAGTCCAAACCGCCGGTGCCTGTGAACGTGATGTTATTTGGAAATACAGCGTTCGCAGGTGTAATTAAGACTCTCAGGATGAGATCATCCTGGATGTAGGCCCTAAATCCCACAGCTGATCGCCATACAAGAGAGAGGAGAGGGAGGGCTGAGACACAGAGTCACACGGGGCGGAAGCCGAGTGCAGACGGAGGCAGAGGTTGGAGTGATGCAGCTACAAGCCAAGAAACACCAAGGATCGCTGCAGCTCCCAGACGCTGGGAAAGAGGCCTGGAACTGAGTCTCTCTCAGGGCCTGCAGGAGGAGCGACCTTGGTGACACTTTGACTTCAGGCTTCTGGTCTCCAGGGCTGTGAGGGAATAAATTTCTGTTGTTTGAAGCCACCCACGTTGCAGTCATTTGTTACAGAGCTGCCCTAGGAAATGGACACAGCAGGTGAGCTGTGACGGTGGCTTGGTTGCCTGGCTGTGCTGTGGGTCCCAGGTCTGGGGAGCAGGGACAGTGCAACTGTGCTCAGGACTGGGGGAAATGAAGCTGGGAGGACATGAGTTAGACTCAAGAGTGAACTTCCCACATAGCCTGGGAGAGAGACAAGCAAAGAGAAGCTGCAGAAGCAGCCTGGAAAGGTCCACCAGCGCCGTCCAACAGAACTTTCGACAGCCACGCAAGTGTCTGTTCTGTGCTGTCTGATGTGGTAGCCCTAGCCACGTGTGGCCACTGAGCACTGGAAATGTGGTTAGTTTTAATTAAATTCACATGTAAATGGACTTTCATTCTGGGCATGGGCATAGATGGGACTTCAGTGATTAGAGGTCAGGAGAAGAGAGGCCACCGGTGGGAGGAAAAAGAAAAAGATGTCCCAAGAGTGGGAACGCAGGGGACGGTGGCAGGGAAGACACTGCACAGACGGGACAGTTTAGCCACTGGAGAAGGGAGACAGCCTGAGTCCTATTATCTGCTGTTTCCTGACACGTTTGCGCACAAACACCCCAAACACAACATGCACAGACATACATAGACACACGTGCACTGCCCGAGGCCCCTGAGCCAAGCTTGCTCCGTCCCTTTGCTCTCTGTCCCCCTCAGTGGGATGACTGTGGAGGGAAAGGCAGGGAGCTTGTCCCGCAGTAGCAGATCCTCCAGGACAACACCTGGTGACACTCCCAAAAGCCCTGTTCTGTAGAAGCCCCCTGGGGTGTAAACAAATGGGTCACCCAAGCCCTCTGCCCCAGGACATGCTGGAGCCCAACCTGAGCATCCGAGGGAGAGAAGTGGGGAAGGAGGTAGCAGGAGAGCCCACCCCCATACCCCCTGCACTTGGGAGAGCCCACCCCCATCCCCCACACCCAGGAGAGCCCACCCCCATGCCCCTGCACCTGAAGAGCCCACCCCCATGCCCCTGCACCTGAAGAGCCCACCCCCATGCCCCTGCACCCAGGAGAGCCCACCCCCATGCCCCTGCACCCAGGAGAGCCCACCCCCATGCCCCTGCACCCAGGAGAGCCCACCCCCATGCCCCTGCACCCAGGACCTGGGCCCCTTCCAGCCCAGCCGCTTGCTGCACCCATGTCCAGGAACGAAGACCTCCCAAGCCAATAGCAGGCCGAGAAGCAGGTAGCCAGGCCCTTAAGTTCAAAGCCGGGATCCCTTCGCCTGCCTCCTACCCCTGCCCCCTACCCCTGCCCCAACACACATCCTGCTTTTCCATTTCCTAAATGACTGTCTTAGGCAGTAACTGAGGCTGTGTAAATATCATCTTTCGGGACCCACCTAGCATTGTCTCTTAAATATCTATCCTCCTCTCCACACACAGCTCTCTTCTCTGCATCTCCCTGCATCGACTCTCGGGGTCTCCACTCAGGAGACGGAGAGAGTGGGTCCATCCCTGGAGCAAGACCTGCACTCCCTGCCCGGTTAAGCCCTGGCTTAGTGCTGTGTGACTTGGACAGCTTCCTCAGCCTCTCTGGCCCTCAATTTCTCTTCCCATTCAACAAAAACACGGGTAACTGACTCTCCAACTCCCCTGGGAGTAGGCCTAAACGGGATGGAACTCAAAATCAGCTTGAGGGATTACAGCTAGACATCAGGGCGAACTTCCCTTGCTGTGGGCCAGGGCTGAAATAAAGTGCCCAAGGATGGTCCTTCCTATCTTTTCAGTGGGGGCGGGTGTCCAATCCGTATCTTGTTGAAAGAGAAGTACTTCTGGCAAGCCAGGTATGCATAGTGCGTGGCATAATTAATGTATAATAAGGTTTATAGAGTGAGTGAGCCGCCGAGATGGGGGCTGAACCCAGGCCCTTGCCACTGTGCCAGCATGTCCCTGGGTGCCCGTGGGAGGAAGTGTCAAGGGTGGCTCTCCTTGGGTGTGGGCTGGACCTGGTGACTCGCTTCTAAAAGAACACATGGGAAAAGTGACGAGCTGCCACTGCCATGATTAGGTTACAAGAGTTGGAACATCAAGGTACTACAAGGACGGTGACGTCCCCCCTCTCGGTGCTGTCCTTGTCCTTCTGTCCTGCGTGCTCTGCTGAAGCAAGCTGCCAGGCTGGAGGGACCCACGTGGCCAGGAGCTGAGGGCGGCCACCGACCAGTAGCCAGCGAGGAACTGAGTTCCGCCAGCAGCACTGTGAGCGAGCGTGGGGCTGGGTTCTGTCCCAGTCCGGCCCCGGGATGAGACCACAGCCCGGGCCAGCACCTTGACTGCAACCTGTGACAGCCCGAGACACCGAACCCAGCCAGGAGCCTGCCCAATTCCCAGCCCACAGAAACCGAGATAACAGATGTGGTTCGCTCCAGCCGCTACGTTTTGGGGTGATTTGTTACAGTGTCCCTAGCATGAAGGGAACAGAGTGGCCAAGGGATCCGCCCCAGGTCACACAGCACATTCATGGGGAAATAACCTCCGAGTCAACCTGGCATCGTTCCACTCCAACCCCCTCCCCAACAGCCACAGGCCCCGCTCCAGGCCAGCGTGTGCTTGTCACCCCCTCCCCTGTGAGAAGCCCTCTGTCAACAGACGCAGCCTCCTGAGCTCAGCAGGAGGCAGGAGATCCACCCAGTGTGGCCCTGGCAAGGCCATCCTGAGGGTTCACGGGATGCATCTCCCTGCATGGACTCGTGGGGTCGATGGTTGCCGGGAGGGTGGCAGGAGCGTGAGTGAGGCATGAGCCACGGCCCCTTTCATGGAGCCTGAGACAGAGGAAGCGAAGCCAGGTGCCCCGGCTGTCCAGGGAAGCAGGAGCGTTTCCAGAGCGCCAGGGAGCTACGGAACCGGCCCCCGTTTAGGCGGGTGAGAAGATGCGTGCACAGGGCGGGCCTCCCGGTGACTGGGGGCTATGCAGGGGGACAGCCCGGGCTGGACCTCAGGACCCCCCATCCACCAGCCCGACACTGGAGAGTCGTGGAGCCAGCTGTCCTGACCGAGATGCGCCCTCCCCTCCCGGATGCCCCGCTCCCCGTCACTCACTTGTATTGTGGGCTGTCCCTGCACAGCTCTACGTTGGGGCGCCGGGACCGGCACTCCAGCCTTGTCTGTGCCACCTTCAGTGGGCACTCTTTGGCCATGATGGCCCTCTCGAGCAGCAAGATGGTGTCCTCCGCCTGGAAGATCTCCTGCATTGTCTGTGGGGGACACACGGGCGTCACCACCCACCCGCCCTTCTGGCCTCCTGCAGCTTGGGTGTGCAGGGGGCGGAGGGCAACTCGGTCAGCCTGCGGTCAGGAGCCGAAGCTGCTCCTCCCTCAGCCTCGAACGCCTGTGGGCAGGGGCCTCCCCTCCTAGGAGACCCGAGGAGCGGCTTTGGGCACCTCTGGTGGCCGTCGCACTGTGAACATGGGGACGGGCAAGTGCCAAGGCAGGATCTCTAACATCCACTGGGGTTAGCCAGTAGGAAGAAGGCAAAGGAGGAAGAGAGGGAGGATGGGAGGGAGGAAGGCAGGCAGGTGTTTAAGCTTAACACAGATAATTCGAAACAATAGCCAATCTCTAAAGCCATTTTCCCTAAATTAATCTGGGTTGTTCTCTCTCTCTCTCTCTCTACAATCCAGAGTTTGCCTTCCTAATAACTGGGTCAGTAAATAAGGAAGGAAGGAAAGAGGAAGGGAAGGAGGGAGAAATACAAAATCTTCTATTTATCTGTAGAAACATTTTCCCACTACAACATTGCCAGGTGCCCTACACGTTATGACAGTGCAGACCCCGGGAAGGGCAGGGGCCTGGGAATGTTCTATGTCTTCATCTGATGGTTTTTAAATATAGACAAAAATTCATCATCAAAATACGCCAAGCCGTGCACTTTACCGTAAGGCTGTTGTACCTCAACAGACAATACAATGAAAATCAGAAAAAGGTCAATCCGAAGGCAAGACTGGCAAGATGCTGGCATTTGTGTTGGGCACGTGGGAGTCTTTTACACGATTGTCTCTACTTCTGTGTGTTTGACATTTTTCATAATAAAAAATAAAAAAAATGATGGGCCAGGCACAGGGGCTCACGCCTGTAATCCCAGCATTTTGGGAGGCTGGGGTGGGAGGATTGCTCGAGCCCAGGAGGTCTGAGGTTGCAATGAGCTATGATGATGCCACTTCTGTCTAGCCTGGGTGACAGAGGAAGACCTTATCTCAAAAAACAAAACAAAAAAACCAAAAGAATGAATAAAGAACGGGCACGCCAGCCTAGTTCATGACAAGAAGAAATCTGATCTTGCACTTAGCTGACCATAAACGCACGCAGAAGTGAGACAACTGGGTGCCGAATGGATGTCACCTCGCTGTGACTGAAACACCCAGGGCTACAGTCACCTAGTGGCCCTCGGTCTGAGAGCAGTTCTGGTTGTCAAGGTGTCCCTCGCCTATGAGAGGATCCTTTGGGGACAGGCTGTGCTGACTTGCAGGGCCCAGTGGTGAGGCCGCACGTGCTCTGTCAAGCCCAGAAGTCCTGCCCCACCACGGTGGCCCCTAACACCCAAGAGGGCACCAGCAACACCAGTAGTGAAACCCTACTTGGAAAGTTCCATCATCGAAACCATGGAAGTCTAAAGGGAGAGTGACAGGTAGACAGGCAGACAGACTGCTCTGTAGAAGCAAAAAGTGCTAATCTGCATGGGATGTGGAATCATTTATTCTACATTTGTTCAATACTGTCTACCCTTTCCATTTTAGCCCAGTGGGAAGGGACAATTATTTTCAACGGAAGGTCCTGAATGGGCCCTGGAATCATACTCAAACGGCGGTGCGTTCCCCATTCACACACCCACGCCAGAGGCAGACGGGAGCAGCCGTGCTGAGTCAGGAATTGGACCCCCCGGGGCCAAGTCTGGGCATCACCGCTCATTACCTGCACGACCTCGGGCAGGTTACACATCCACGCCCTTGCTTGTAAAGTGCCCACCCAGGAGGGGTGTTACGAGAATAAAATGGGATAATGCACGCGTGGCCCTCCAAGAGCGCCTGGCACGTACTAAGTGCTCATTAGAGATTAGCTATTGGAATGATCGCACTCTATTTTGCAAAGACCAATACTTTCAAACACCACTGTGCCCAAGGAGCCTCACCTAATCCTCCCGACTGAGATAAGTCACCTCTCTGGCATGAGCTAAGGTCTGTGACTCCACGAAGACACCTCGCGCGCGCAAACCGGTTCACAGCGGTTTACAGACCGTGGAATGGGATTTCCCAGGAATTGGCCCTAGCTGGCTCCCCAGAGCCCGTTGCTCTCTGTGACAGTCCTCTGCAGCTGGGCTCATGCTGGGAGTCTCGAAGGCCTTGCCTAGTTACAGGCCGAGACACATTCAAGGTACAGGATGGGCCAGACCCAACCCTCCAAAAGGACACACCGCGTGATCCCAATTCTAGAAAGGCAAACTGCGGTGACAGGAGGAGTTTTCTGCGATCGGTGGGTGCTGGGGAGGAGGGAGGGTTATGGAGAAGTATAAGGAAAGCTTTCGGGTGAAAGAGCCATTCGTTATGTTGGTTGTGGCAGTAGTTTCATGGGCGTATACTTATGTCGAGACTCAGTTTCCCACTGGCGGAGTCAAGACACGCAGGGAGGCTGCCCAGCCTCCTTCGTAGCCCACCTAGAGCCCACCTGGTGCCTCACAGGCCACCCAGACCCCGAGCGACTCAGACCACGTGCTGGTTATACACGATCCCGGGAGAATGTTCTCTGCCCGGCATGCGAATGGCGTGTAAACACTCAAGAAGGGGACACCTGTCTTAGAACCCTGGGGGTGTTCCTCAGAATCCTGCCCTTCGGGGGGCAGTGGGGGGATGTACAAAGCCCAGAAAGCACCACCCCAGCCTGGTCTAGAAGAAAATAAAGGCTAGATAAAAAATGCTTCTTGGAGCCACATGGCCCGGTGTTCGTCCTGTCGTGGAAAGCAGCTCTACCATCTAGGGGTCCCTACTTGGGTAGCCTACTGCCGGGGTTGGGGGGACATTGCTGAGGGTTCAGCCCGTGGTAAGAAGCTGCCAGTGGTACCCACCAGCCCCGCACACCCTGAGCACGTCCATGACAGCTCCCGGGATGCTCCTCTTCCCTAGCAACCAGGGTGTTCCTAGGGGAAGCCAGAGATGCCCGAGGCCAGCGACCAGAGCCTCTCTCTAGTTCACTTGGTCCCCTGCTCAGGGCCTGGCCAGCCTGCACTGGGGGCCTGAAACCCCACAGAAGCCCTGTCTCCTGGGTCTGGAGAAAGATTGACCCTCACTCACGTGCTCGATCATTTCTTCATTCATTCATGCATTCATTTACAGAGTCACCCATTCAGGCATCCGCCCAACAAGCGTTCATTGAGCACCTACTCAGCGCCGAGCACTGTTCCAGGCAGAAGCCCCAGCAGCACGCAGAACAGACGGCAAACCCCCTGCTCTCGGAGTTCACACGCTGCCGGGCTTTGCGCTCTTCCGTTTGCTCCTTCACGCAACAAACGTCTGCTCAGCACCTACGAGTGCTCGCTACGGGTGAGACGTGAGACAGACGCTTTCTTCTAGCATCACAGGGGCTCCTGTCCCTTCCGCCTCCTGTCACCAACGTTGACTGGACGCCTCTGGTGTGCGCACGTGGCTGTGGAGGCAGCGTCACAAAAGAGGCACCGCTTGGGCTCTCCTGGGACTCCCGGGCAAGCAGGGGACAAGGACACAGCCGCAGCAGGCGCGGCCATTTATCAAGCGCTTACCCCAGGCCGGCACTGCGCCAAGCCGCTCACGCGGATCATCTCGTTCTGGGACCAGCCCTATCCCATACCAAAGGTCCTAGCGGCATACCCTGACGTTAGGTGAGTGCACTGAGACTGTCACCTCCTCCTCGGGCCTTTTTCAAACCCACTGACTGCTCCAGGAGCCAGGCCCTGCATGCGGCCAGCTTGTCATTTGTCCCTCTCTAGCGCCTGGCTGGCGAGGAGCAGCTCTGAGCCATCTGCTCTGCTTTTCCGCCTCTGCTCACGGCACGTGAGGCTGGTTTCCACTCACCAAAGTGACATAAAGTGCCTCTTTAAGCAAATGTATTTTTTTAAAGCTTTAAAGTGGTTTGATTTAAACAGAAACACAAAGTAAGTAAGTAACTAAGTAGGTGGCACGTGGAGAGGGCAAGAGCAGGAAGGCGGCCCAGGAGTGACTGCCTTTGGGAAACCCGGTGTCACGCTGTGTGTGTCGCAGGTACACCCACCACAACGCAGGTGAGAGAGAATCGAGGTGGCCCTGGAAGGAGGATGCTGAGGGGCAGAGGCCACCGTGCAGCCCGTACCCTCCCCATCCGCCTCTCAGGCCCAAGGCTGGAACCCGGGGGTGCCTGATTCTCCACCCGCTTCCCCGCCCAGCTCTGCTGCCATTGCTGGAGGGGGCCGCCTGAGGGTTTTCCAGAACGGTAGGGGTTTTCCAGAACCGGCCACCTACAGCTGACCGACGACTCACACGCCAGGCTAATCTGCCTAGGCAGGTGTGCTCTCTGCCGGAAAACGTTCCCTGGGACCTCCCGCCCAGCCTGCGTCCCTCGCAGCCAAAGTCGTCTTAGTTAGGAGGGAGAGAAAACAAGCCACACGCACTCGGACTGGGGGCCAGCCCCTGCCGTCCACCCAGGCTCGAAGTCCTGTGCACCTCCAGAAATCCCAGTGTGCGATGACTCGGCTTCCAGAAGTGTAAGGACCACTGCCCCCAAGGCCCGGGTGGCAGACCAACGCGTGGGCGGGGGACAGAGCAGCCCGGACTGCAGTGCCAAGGAGGGGTACAGGGGACCTGCGTCCCGAGCCGGAGGAAGACAACAGTGGTGCAGATTTCCGGCGAGCAATCTGACTCCACAAGATCGAATCCGGGAGCCCCACGTCCCAGCGAGTCCACTCCTGGGCGTGTCTTGTAGGAAACCGTCACCCGGGACCGCCAGGGAACACGCACGGCCAGGGCATCCGGTGCAGTATCGCGTATGGTGGGCGCGTACCTGGCAGCCGCCTGGGTGCCCACGGCCATGGAGATGGACGAGTGAAAGGTGGCAGTGACCGGGGCGGTGTCAGACGCAGAGGACCAGCTACCCACGAGGGTGGGTCTTGCAAACGGTGCCAGGCGAGGAAAGCAAGAAACAGAATGAGCTCCATTGCACCGCTGATTTTGAGAAAATTAAAAATCTACGCACACAAAACAGCCACATATCTTTTGTAAGAACACATTTAACCCAAAATATCGATATGCAACAATTAAAATGGTTGTCATGGGAGAAAGTGACAGAGAACGAGGTGTGAGAGTAAGAGCCAAAGTGGAGGGGATTTACCCAAACAGCACACACCAAGAATTCCCATTTAAAGTTTCCTTTTAAAATAACGTTTTTAGCATTTTGTAAAGAGAGAAATTTAATTAAAGAAAAATTACTATCTAATAGTAAAGGTCATTGATTCTGAAACTTGGCAGTACACTGGAATCACCCAGGGAGTTTTTTTTAAATTGTGATGCCTGAGTCCCACCTACAGAGGTTCCAGTTCTGGTGAGCAGCCTGGGTATGTGGATTTTCCAGAAACTGCAAAGGTGATTTAAAAGTGCAGCCAGGGCTCACACCTATAATCCTAGCACTTTGGGAGGCCAAGGAGGGAGGATCGCTTGAGGCCAGGAGTTCAAGACCAGCCTGAGCAAGAGTGAAACCCCATCTCTACTAAAAATAGAAAAAGTAGCCGGGCATGGTGGTGTTCACCCGTAGTCCCAGCCACTCGGGAGGCTGAGGCAGGAGGATCGCTTGAGCCCAGGAGTTCTGGGCTGTTGTGCGCTATATCAATCAGGTGTCCACACTCATTTGGGCATCAATATGGTGACCTCCCTGGAGGGGAGAACCACCAGGCTGCCTAAGGTGGGGTAAACAGGGCCAGGTCGGAAACGGAGCAGGTCAAAACCCGCGTGCTGATCGATAAGCTTTGAAGACCTGGAGGTCCAGCCCCCTGGCCTAGAGCTGTGCCCTCCTCCCCCCATGGCACGGGCACACCAGACCCCCGCCCAGGCAGGGAGGGAGCTCAGGGCATAGAAGACCTTCAGAGGTGGGGGGCTGGGTGAGTTTGTGCACCCACTCCTGAGCTCAGGAGCCGGTAGGCCCAAGATGCCTGCTGTGCGCAGGTGCACACGCAGAGTGAGCGTCTCAAACACCTCCACCTCCCTCTGCGGTCACTCGCCCCACCCACCCCTCGCTGCTCCCAGAGCTGGTGCATTCCACACACCCACATCACCCCGGTATGCTCTAACCACAGGGCCTTTGCACAGGCTGCCCCCTTGGTCTGGGATGCGCCCCCCCAGGTAGCCACATGGCTCATTCCCTCGCCTCCCTCGGTCTGTGGCACGGATGCCAAGGAGGCCTTCCCTGCCCATCCCACTTCCGTCGCAGCCCCCAAACCAGCGAGCCCCGCCAGCGCCTGCGTCCCTGCTCCTTCCTCTGACCTCCTTGCACCTGACATGCTGTGTTCGACTCATTAATTCCGTTGTTCATCTCCCCCACCAGAAAGTAAACTTTCCCTCCGGGCCAGGTTTCCGTCTGTTTTGCTCACTTCTGAATCCCCAGTGCCTACACCAAATCCGATGCCTGGATCAGAGTAAATAATAATAACAACAACAACAACACATGCCACTTAAAATAGTGCTTACTGTGTGCCAGACACTTTTCTAAGGTTTGCATATACCGACCTATCAGTAGGCGCTCACTGAACACTCGCTCCCTGGTGAATACACACCGTGGGGTGTTTAAGACGACAGTACAGACATTGGCCCCAGATGCCTGGGTCTATCTGAATCCCAGCTCCAGCATTTCTGAGCTAGGTGACCTTGGGCAAGTGTCCTCCACTCCCTGAGCCTTTCCAGTACAGCAGGGATCATAATCGTTCCCAGCCCACGGTGGAGGGGAGGCTTGGTGAGGCAACCCGGCAGCGTGATTAGCACAGGGCCTGGGAGACGGAGCTCTTGCAAATCTGAGCAGGCGAGTGACACCCTTCGCTGCCCCGGCGTACGGAGTTGGCAAGACACAGATACCTTTATGGTCACGCTCAGAGCAAGGGTGGTGTGCCCAGCTCTTCCCAAAGTGCACGCATTTCTTCCATAAACACGTCCTGGAATGTGCCACAAAACAGTCACGGCCTGTCCCCCACCTCCCAGGCCAGCAGAGTGATCTCTCATATAAACAGGGACAGAGATGCACACATATGCACGCACAGCTGGCATCTCTCTGCCGGGTCCCCAAGCTATGAGGGGCTTCCCTGGGTCCCAGAGCCCCCACCATAGGCCTGCTCCTCAGCATGTTAACCTTTCTGTTCCCACGAAGCCTGAGAAATAGGAGGAGGAGGCTTGTGGGGCACAGCCTGGCTCATGCCAGCAGCTGGGCGGGGCCGCTGGGGATTGGCTCAGGGGGTCACCCCATGGGAGGAGTCTTGGCACCCTGCCACTGGCATCCAGCCCTGCCTCCCGCCCAGCCCTGCCCTGGAGCAGGAACTCTGTTGGGAAGTGGGTGGCGAGAGAGAGGGGGGCCTCACTTCACTCCCTTTCCCAGCCCCTAGCTCTGTGCTCTGTACACGTCAGGCTGCCTGCCAGTCGAGACTGGCGAGGGGAAATCCTAGGCCTCCCACACGCTGATGACGCATCCAGGGACAGGTCACTTCATCTCCCTGAGCCTCTGTGCAGTCACATAGCCATAGGTTTAAATTCCAGCCGCTGCTCTTACCTGCTGTGTGACCTTGCATGGATCACAATCTCTCTGTGCCTCGTGCAATCTGTACCCAGCATCAATTGAGCCCTGTCTAGCTGCCAGACACTGCAAGGCACTCATTCTTTTGTCTGTAAAACTAGCATAATGATAATTTGTTCACAGTGTTGTTGTGAAGACTAAATGAGATAGTATATATGATGCTTAATTTTACATGTCAACTTGTTTGGGCTAAGAGATGCCCAGATAGCTCGTAAAACATTATTTCTCCATGTCTCTATGAGGGTGTTTCTGGAAGAGGTTAACATTTGAATTGATGGACTGAGTGGGAATGTCCAATGTGGGGTGCAACATCCAACTCACTGAGGGCTCAAACAGAACAGAAAGGTAAAGGAAGGGTAAGATGAGGAAGCACTGGAAATGTCCTAGACTTTGATCTGGGACAGGGTTTCCTAACCTCGGCATCTACTGACATTTGGGACCAGAAATTTCTGTGGCAGGTGTTGTCCTGTGCATTGTAGGACGTTCCACTGCCCAAGTCATGACAACCGCATTGCTAAATGTCCCTGAGGGCCCAAACTGCCCTGATTAAGAGCCACTGAGCTAGGCAGTGGTTACACACAGGCACACATATGTAAAAATCAGATTCAAGTTGTACACAAGATTAACATAGTCAGATATCACATGTACCCCATAAATATGCACAAGTATTATGCATCCATAGCTAAAAATAAAAATTTTAGAAAAAGATTAATGCAGTCACGTCCTTTACTGTGTTATGTTATACTTCAATTTTTTAAAAAGGGTTTTTGGGTTTTTTTTTTGTTTGTCTGTTTGAGACAGGGTCTTGCTCTGTTTGGCCAGGCTAGAGTACAGTGGCACAATCACAGCTCACTGCAGCCTCGAACTACAGGGCCCAAGCGATTCTCTTGCCTCAGCCTTTGGAGTAGCGGGACTACAGGCACAAGCCATCATATCTGACTGATCATTTTTTTTTAAAGATGCAGTCTTACTATGTTGCCTAGGCTGGTCTTGAACTCCTGACCTCAAGCGATCCTCCCACCTCAGCCTCCCAAAGTGCCATGATTACAGATGCGAGCCACTGCACCCGGCCAATTTTTTTTTAAAAAAGCTTTAATAAAGCCATTGTGGAGAAAACACATCAATGCATTTAGGTTCAAAGTAAGAAAACTATCATTAATAAGTAAATGCTGGTGTGCTTGTTGCAAGTGTTACTGTAACATAAAGACGAACGATAAATGGGTGAAGTCTGGGGAACGCGCACTCCAGTGGGCACAGGATTTCCTTTGGGGCTGACGAAACTGTTGTGGAACCACACAGAGGCGACGTTTGCACGACACTGTGAGTGTACTGAACGGCACTGAATTGTTTGCCTTAAAATAGTTCATTTTATGCTATGAATTTCACCTTAATAAAGAAATTCACTTTTGCCTCTACTACCCCCAAAACCCATACTACTTTTTTTTATCCAAAAGGAATCTACCTTTAGAACATTTAATCCAATCCCCTGTGTCACAGAGGACACTCAGGGACATTAAGCAACACGATGCTGCCGCATAGCTGGAGAGAGGCAGACCCAACCCCCAGCACGGAGCTCGCATCAACCCACTTGCAACCCACTCGCATCAACACCACAGCCTGCACCAGCCCACGTATTTGGGCATAACGGGTCAGGACAGGGCTTGCCTGTGAGACGGAAGGTGGTCATCCTCTTCCTCAGCCTTTGGGACGAGGGTCTAAGAGGGACCCAGCCCAAGGCAGGTGGCGGGAGGCTCTCTGGCCACTTCCCCCTACCTTTGGCAGAACTACAGTTCTTTTTGTTCTCCTGACCCCCACCCCAGACAGAACTCCCAGCCACGAGGCCCCTGTGTGGGGCGTCCTGGAAGTAGAAGCCCTGGGTAGGACGACAGGAGACCCGGTTCCTGTCCCAGCCCTAACACAAACCAACTGTGAAGCCCATACCCAACTCAGAGCCCTCAAGTGCTCTGGGCCCCGACTTCCTCATCCAGAAAATGGGGACTCGAAGCCTGTTGCCCCCTCACTAGTTAGGGTGCTGCAGGTGCTCCCGGGCCAGGTGACATGCTCTATTTGTGCCCAGAGCCACTTCCTCCAAGATCAACCTGAGACTGTTATCAGCAAGTGTGAATGGCTTTGTGTGTGTGTGTGTTGTTTTTAATTAGTCAAGTCCACCCCACTTAGATGGCAGGAAGTCCCAATACACAACCTACTCAACTTGGCCATGACAGCACAAAAGCAGACAGAGACAACATGGAAACAGTGTGGCTGTGTTCCAATAAAACTTTGGCGGGCACTGGGATTTGACCCTCGGGGCCCTTAGTCTGCTGTAAACCATCCCAGAGGAAATCATGATCCCTCAGAGCTGCCCATCTCATACAAGTCCGCTGCTCCTCTGTGTCTCCAGTATTCAGAGAAGAGGACACTTTCTCCGGCGCCTTGCTACTCAAAGTGTGGTCCGTGGACCAGCGTCACTGGACGCTGAGAGTTTGTTAGAAACGCGGAGTCTCAGACCCACAAACAGAATTTAACAAATGCCTCGGGTGATTCACATGCACATTTAAGTTTTAAGGCTGGAGAAAGACATGGTTGGGTCTGTAGTTTTAAGCAGGCCTTGCTGGCTGCCTTTGGGGAAGGGGCAGGGGAGGAGAGGAGGGAAGCGGAGAGACAGGCGACCACACCGGGGTGAGAGGAGCAGCGCAGAAGGAATGACCCGAGAGTGTCCACAAGATAAAGTGGGGCGGACTCGATGACTTACGGAATGTGCAGAATGACGAGAGGCCGGGAGTGTTCAGATTCCGGCCTGCCCACCCCACTAAACTCAGGAAGAACCTCCTAGAAAGAGGCTTGAGGGCCATCAGCCTCCGACCAAATGCCAGCACCAACACGGTCGAGCAACTGGAACCTCTCTGTGCCTCCGTTTCCCCATCTGTATAAAGGAGATGATAATAGCACCCACTGGTGACTGCAAGGACTGACTGAGGTCACCCGTGTCATGGTTTAGCGCGGTGGCCAGCGCCCAGCAAGCACTCTGCAGCTCCGGGTTTCTCCACCCCACACTCTCCATCCATCCGTCCGTCTGCCTAACCACCCACCTGTTTACTACCTTTTTCCCTTTCTCTCTTTCTAAATTAAACCTTCACGCCAGGAGACCAGGGTTTCTCCACCTGGGCACTGTCGACACTCGGGGCTGGGCAATCTGCCACTGCAGGGGGCTGTCCTGCAGGCTGCAGGGCATTTAGCAGCATCCCCGGGCTCTACCCACTGCATGCCAACAGCCAGGAGCACATGCCTCCACTCGTGACAGTTAAATGTCTCCAGACATTGCCAAATGTCCGGGGCAGGGGGAAGAATCACCTTGTTCGAGAACCCCTGCTGTAGATGTTGACCTATTATCATCAGGCTGTGGGGTGGGGTAGATGTCGTTTTAACCCAAAGCCCAGAACGCACAGCAAGACTTCGGCTAAAATCCTGGCTCTGCCTTTTACGAGCTGGGGTGAAGCAATCTCCTGGCAGGGCCTTTAGGCAAATCTCTTGTCCTCAGTTTCCTCATCTGTAACACAGGCCAATAGTCCCTTCTCCATATTCGGAGAGGAAGATTGGCTAACCTAAGTAAAGCCCCTGGAACGCACGCAGGCTGCACACAGTCAGGCTAATGTGCCTTTTGTCGCTGTGATAAATTCTTTCTTCTTTCTCCTTCTGTTTGCAGCAGAACAGCAAACTCGGCCACAGTCGTCCACTCTCGTCCTTTGGAGGAGCAGCCAGGGGCAAACCTCGCCCACCGCAACCCGGCCCAGCACCCGCAGTGCGGGAAGAGTTGGGTTAGCGCCGGGAATGGTCTCAGGCCACGCACGGGGTGCACAAGGCAATCGCCGGGTCTGCCTCAGATGAAACGAACCCTGGCTCAGCGGAAAAGTGTCCCGATATTCCTGTCTGGAATAGAAATCCACCCCTCGGCTTTGAGAGGGGGGACGTGTTTGGCGGGGTTGTTTGCCGTGCAAGACTATCTGCCTGCGTCTTGTCTTGTGACAGTGGAGAAAGCCTCCAAGGCCAGGAAATTATTTTAGATGTAGAGGGAAAAAATGGATTTAGCAGTTCCAGCAGGCTTTAGGCTTCGGGATGCTTTGTGCAACCTTGCAAATTTATTGTTTTCCAAACTGCACAAAGCCAAGGAGTTTCCAAGGAGATGCCTGGCTCGGTTTAGATTCCCCCGCTCGAGAAGGGGGAAGGCAGCTTGGAATTCTCTTTCTGGTCAAATGGTGGAAGGTTTTCAAGTGCAGCTAAGCCTATGAGTGAGGAGAGAAGCACTAAAAAGGGACCCAGCCAGGAATTCGGGTCATGAATGCTCCAGAGCTGGAACTTGCAACTTCGTCACTGTTGACATTTTGGGCTGGACACTTCGTGGTTGTGTAGACTGTCCTGCGCACTGGGGGGTGGGGTATTCAGCGGCATCCCTGGTCTCTCCCCGCTGTATGTCGGTAGCACCCCCCTTGCAACAATTGTGACAAACAAAAACGTCTCCCAGACATTGCCAAATGCCAGTAGGGAGCAAATTCCTCCTAGTTGGGAACCGCTAACACTACTCCAGAAGATAGAAGTTGAGCAAGCCCAGCTCACAGCTGTTTCTGTCAAGGGGTGGCCCAGCTGCCTTCAGGCAAGGCCAGGCTGGTACAAGTGTCAGCTGCTGAGAGGCTGTCTGAGGTCAGGGGTCCTGAAAGTTCAGGAGTGCTTTGGAAGAGGCTAGAGGCCCCCCGGAGGAGAGGCTGGCACGCGCCTGTGAACTTTCATAGCAATCCACCGTCTCAGGCCTTTGAGGGTCCCCTTCTTTAACACTCGACACGATTTTTAATTAATTATGTCTTTGCTTATTTTTTTAAATCTGTCTCCCCCACTGGAACCTCAGCCCCTAAGGGCGGGGACCTTGTCTCTCGTTCACTGTGGTATCCCCAGCTCCTAACTCAGAGTCAGCACAGAGGACGTGCTACGTGCACACCTGCCGTGGGAGGGAGAGAAGAGGGAACGAAACATGCGTCACCTGCCGACACCTGGGAGATACACCTGGAGGGCTCATTAAAACCCAGATCACTGGGCCCCGCTGCAGTGTGATTCAGTGGCCCCGGGTCGAGCCTGAAAATGTGCATGTCTAACAAATTCCCAGGCCATGTGGATGGAGAACCTCGCTCTGAACTCCTGACCTTCTGTTCTCCATCCTGAGCAGCCCATTAGAATCACCAGGGAAGCTTTTACAAGCTGTTATAGACCGCACCCCGGCCAATTAAATCAGAATTTCTAGAGGGGGGACCCAGGCATCTGGGGGATGGCAATGTGGCACTGAGGCTGAGAGTCGCTCACTGTTTCATTGTTCCTCACAGCTGTAGGATTATTCCTTTCTTCTAGATTAGGAAACTGTCATTCGCAAGGGTGAGTGACTTTCTCGAGACCCCTGAGCTGCACCTAAACCCAACGCAGATGCAAGGCTCTTCCACGCACGTCAGCAGGTCAGGAAGCAGACACGGCTTTGTGCCACTTTCACAGCTAATATCCACCCGCCGCTTGCTAAGCGATGGGCACTGCTGCTCTTTTTCCCAAACAGTTGCTTGCCAACCATCACGGCTCCCGTTTGACAGAGGAAGAAACCGAGGCACAGAGAGGCGCAGCAACCCGATGTTGGTCGGTCACATTGCCAGGAAGTGCTAGAGCCAGAACCAAACCCAGCCAGGATGGGGACCGAGAGGACGGAAGGGGAAGCCGGACCTGGAGCAGGCAAGCTGGTGTCAACGCTCGGAGCACAGGCGAGGCCAGGCGGCAGGTCCCAAGCGGCCAGTGGACGAGGACCCAGAGGCGGACAAGTCATAACTTGGAAGAAATCAGGAAACTGCCAGGACATACCTGCACCCAGGCGATGCCGCAGTGACCCTCCGCCCCAGCCAGGCGGCGTGCTATGTTCTCGCCTCCGTGGGAACCAGTCCCAGGGGTTGCCCCGCCCAGGGCTTCTGGACAAGGCATTTGATGGGCTGTCACCCACCAATGCCAGCAGCGGGAGGAGGGAAGTATTATCATAATGGCCCTGAGTACAGGTGGTGCTCACAAATGAGCTCGAAGCAGCCCCATTTGTGTGGCCCCTCGGTGCTGACCCTGTTCATTCTCTACCCCGCTCCTGCCTGGTCCTCCAACTTCCCGCTCTTGCCAGCGACCTCCCCTCAGCTCTGGGCCTCACCCCAGCAGTCTGCCAGTCCAGACCTGAGGGATTCCGGAGGTCCTCTGCCCCCTAAAACAGTCCCCTCCTGTTTCTGGCTGGTGCCTGAAATTCCTTTAAAGCAAGATTCCTCAGCTCCCGCCTCCGATTTGGGCCTAACCGTCGTGTGGTGGGGGCTGTCCTGTGCTGTCCTGTTAGTCAGCCTCCCTGGCCGCTCCCCACTGGATGCCAGGAGCACCCCGTCGCCCAGCGGCAGCAACCAAAAATGTGGGCGGACATTGCCAAACGTCCCCAGGGGGACAACGGTCGCCTTCGATTGACAACTGAGGAGCCGCTCAGGCTTCAGCCTCTATGGACATGCAGGTTGCGGAGCGAGGGCCACACCAGAGCAGGGACCCACAGCAGCCCTGGGTTCTTGGGTGTCTACATGGGGTGGAGCGTCGTTCTTGAGTCAGTGTCTGGTCACCCCTGAAACCTGGTCACCCCTGCCTCCAGGCACGTGGCTGCTCCCTTAGCTGCACACTACAACGGTGCAGTGCGTTTCCCTAAAGCGCGGTCGTCACCCTCGTGCCAAGGCTACCCATCATGAGCCACCTGCACTGACGCGGGGAGGCGGTCCTGCCAGCGGTCCCTGTTACATGCCGCTGGGCCTGAAGCTGCCTCCTTACATATTTTAAGTTCGGCCTAAAGGTTTTGCCGTATACACAGTGACCTGGAAACCAACTGGACGTGCACACAGACCACAACCTGCTCTAGGACCCATTGCAGAGTTCCGGGCAATCGCAGGCGGCCAGCTGTCCAAACCGTGTTCGCATAAGGCAAGTACCCAGCTGTGACCAACCCAGCTCTTCTGCTCCTCACTTCTGTTTTCCGTACGTCACTTTCCTTTTTCTCTCCATAAACATTTCCCAGCCGCGTGGCAGTCCCATGAGTCGTCCTGAACCTGTGCTAGTTCAGGGAGCTGCCCTATTCTCGAATCTTTCTTTGCTCAATCAAATTCTGTTCAATTTAATTTGTCTTAAGTTTTTCTTTCGACGTTCCCAAATTTCGGTCACCGAGCAGCACGTCATCATATTTCCCAGTCCCACATACCGTCTCTACAATTATTTTCGCATTTTTCTTTAAATCAACCCCCGCTGCAGCCTTTAACATATGCATTTGAAATGAAATTGTTCTATCATTGCCACAAATGAAAACTCAGTATCCTTTTCCAAGAATAGAGAGCACCATAACAGTGGAGAAAATAGGAAAAAGAAGTTACTAATTCTATCTAGAAACTGTTGCCTTCCCAAGGTTCTAAGCCCAAGGCTTGATGCCTTTGTTGGAAAGGGGGCCAGGAGTGAAAGAGAGGTGTTAAAGCCAGATTAGCATCACCGCCAGTCTTGCTCCCCGAGGCTAATCAGAAAGACTGATGGAGAAAACTTGCAAAGAGAGGCCTTCCTCCCAGGACTTGGTGGTGTTGAGTGTGCAAGCTAGCAAGGCAGGGCAGCACCCGGCCAGCCCGCCGGCTCCACTTCCTGGTGGGCAGGAGCTTGGCTGCAGGCCCCAGCGCTGGAAGGCATTGGCGGCCTGCAGAGCACAGCAGCATTTCCCACTCCACAGTGGGTTCCAGACCGCCCTGGACAGACAAGGGGTTGGCAGCAGGCACTGGGGCCTCGATCACCAGCGGGAGCCCTCACCCCTCAGACGCTGTCCCTCCCGGCTCCAGGCCTGCCCGGGAAGGGGTGGTTTTGCTGATGCTAATGGCTGATTGGAAGTCAAAACCCCAAAGAAACTTCAGAATAAAAACAAAGCCTTTCAATGTTAAAATTCATAGCCGCTCTATGTTCCAGTTAAACTCTTCCTACATCTGGCTGTTTTCTCCATCTGCTTCCTGGATTTCCTCTGACACAGGAAGCAGAAGGTACAAATGCACAGGCCTGCAGGAACCCAATGAGGAAAGCCAGCCAGTGAGGTGGGCAGTAGTAGGGGGCGGTGGGGCCCGGGGAAGACTGCAGCCCCCAACCCAGTCCGAAGACAGGCAGCAGCCTCTGGGCTGTTCCCGGGTAGAACTGTGGGCTCTGCATTGCTGGAGCTACCAATTTTTCAAGAGATGGTAGAAATCTGAACTGTTATGTGAAATCTCCATTTTTTTTAAAACAATTTTTTTTTAAACTATGAGAATGCACATACAGTTTCTAAAAATGTGTATTCACAAATGTTCATATCAGCTTTATTTGTAACAGCCCCGAACTGGAAACAACCCAAATCTTTGTCATCAGGTAAATGGATAAGTAGTGACCTATCCACATAGCCTGTACAATGTAACACATGTACATACATGTACATGTACATACATGTAACACATGTAATACAATCTATCCATGTAATACACACTGCTCCGCCATAAGGAGGAGGAAACTATGACTCTCCAAATGATTATGCTGAGGAAAAGAAGCCAACTTTAAAATAGAGAACCTACAGTATGTCTCCATTTATACAAAATTCTAGAAAATGCAAAGCGATCTATAGTGACAGACAACATATCAGTGAATATGTGCGAAGGGGCCGGAGAGGAAGGCAGGAGAGATGACAAAATGTCACAAGGAACTTTTGGTCTGATATACACAGTCACTACCTTGATCAGGTGATGGCTTCATGACATACATAAGTCAAAAATTCTCAAATTGTACACTCAAAATACATGCAGCTAATTGTGCATCGAATATAAATAAAGCTGTTCAAAGAAAGATGTGAAGGTCAAATAATATGTGGGCCGAGTTCAACACCTTCTGATTTAAACCTGCATTCACTTAGAACTCACCATGCACCACGTGTCACTTAAGTGCTAGGGTGACAGAGGTGAGGGGTACCGAGAAATTCTCATGAGAGCAGCAGGACACACCCAGCCCAGCCTAGGGGAAGGCAGTGACCCCCAGACCCTTGGGTACTGGCTGGTGTTTCCCAGACAGAGCCTGTCACGTGCTCTTCCCAGCTAAACTCCCAAGGTTTTCTGAATACCCTAAAGCAGGGGTCCTCAAACTATGGCCCTCGGGCCACTTTCGGCCCACCAAGGACATTTATCCGGCCCGATGGGTGTTTTTGCCACCGCTGCCTGTCCTACTTAGCAGCTGACTCGTCCGGGGCCCACAGTGCACATGTGTGGAATGTGCGCCGCACTCTCCAACGGCCCTCCAACGGTCTGAGGGACAGTGAACTGGCCCCTGTTTAAAAAGTTTGAGGACCCCTGCTCTAAAGCAATTGAACCTTTTCCCTCTGTAAATCTTGTTGGCCTGCTCAAGGATTGAATGTCCTCCAAACCAGCTGCCGGCTCATCAGCCGGCCCTGAAAGTAGGAAAGCCCCCAGAGGGGCCGTGTCAAAGCAGACGGGGCAGGTGCAGGGGGAAGGAGAGCAGGCGGTGAGCAGTGATGAGTTTCTGCAGGTAGAACCAACCGGATTTGCGGATGGAGTGGATGTGGGCAGGAGAGGTAGAGAGGTGCCCAGGTGGACTCCAAGGTTCAGGACTGAGCACTTGGAAGTAGGAGCCCCTGGAAGCACCTAGAAGCACCTGGAAGCATGGGAAAGTTGGAGCCACCGACTGAGATGGGGAGGGCTCCGGTGGGAGCAGGCAGGAGAGTGAAAGTTCTGGAGCTGGTCTTTGAGAAATGCGGGCAGAGACGCGGTGTGCGTAGCTGGAGAGAAGAGGCAAGTTCAGGAGCGAGGTCTGGCTGGGGACAGCGACCATCAGTTAGGAGGCGGCTGAGGTGATCGGCCATGGCTTTTGGAGAGTCCAGCATAGAAAGTGACCAGACCCTTCCCTGGCCACCGCATTGCTCCTCCCCTTGGCAGTCACCCACCCTACCTGTTTCACGTCTCCCCCCATTTGCCGCCTCCGACCATAAGAAACCTTACAGCACATGGGGTGGGAATCCTTAGCAGGAAGCAGAGAAAGGGACTTGTCTTTGCCACCCGATCAAGGATGTGATTCTGGCATGTCTGGCTCATCAAGACCCCCCAGCCCTGATATCATGGCTCTGATCTCACTTTCCCGCTGAGCTGCCGGCCCTGGGGTGGCAGAAACCCCAGAGCGACATTTGCATCTGCACAGATTGGTTTGGCACAATTTATGGGATGGGATGGCCTGGCTTAATCCCTAAGGGAAGAATGATTATGCTTGCCTTGTGAGCTTGGAAGTAAAATGCAATTACAGAAAATCTGATTAGAATGTAAATGACTGAGGCTTGGCTTTTGGAAGGATTTGGTTCCCCCAGTTTTATTCGTCTGGAAGAAAGAAGGAGAGAGGGCAGGAGAGAGAGGAAGGGGACAACAGCTTACCCAGATATTTGCCAACACACCCTACCTCCTACACTCCTGCCACTCCCTGCCGGCAGCCCGGGCAGCTCGCAGGCTCACTCCAGACTTGCTTGACCAGAATCTGCATTTCAACAAACCGTCCAGGTGACCTGGCGATCACTGCACAGGCAGTCACATTTGAAACACGCAAGTCTATGCCGCTGTTTCCCACAAGTCAGACTTTCCCCTGCCGCCCTCGGCATTTTTGCCAGATCGACACACCACTCCTAATGTAATTAGCTTAAGCTTTTCTGTAAATCAATTCACTTAAAAAAAAAAAAAAAAAAACCAGGCTGGGCAAGGTGGCTCACGCATATAATCCTAGCACTCTGGGAGGCCAAGGCGGGAGGATTGCTCAAGGTCAGGAGTTCGAAACCAGCCTGAGCCTGAGCAAGAGCGAGACCCCGTCTCTACTAAAAAATAGAAAATTAATTGGCCAACTAAAAATATATAGAAAGAAAATTAGCCGGGCATGGTGGTGCATGCCTGTAATCCCAGGTACTCGGGAGGCTGAGGCAGGAGGAACGTTTGAGCCCAGGAGTTTGAGGTTGCTGTGAGGTAGGCTGACACCACAGCACTCTAGCCCTGCCAACAGAGAAAGACTCTCTCAAAAAAAAAAAAAAGTGCATTTACTTTAAAAATGAAACTTTACATCACTATTATCAGTGGAAAATCAGCATCATTTGCCATAAATACAAAAAAATAATGCATGGAACAAAGCAAAAGGAAAAACCACGTTATTTAAACTCTGGCCAGATACTGTTGCCTGCCCAAAGTTCTTAGCCTGAGGCCAGCTCTCCCCAGTTTAAAAGGGAGATTGGCAGGTACTAGTGAGGTGAGGCAGGCATTCCAGCACCCTTGAGAGCGTCACCAGGAACGAAGGAGGAATGACTTTCTCGTTGCATGAGTCAAGGATATCCATCCTACGTTTACGTAACACGTCTAATACCATTTCCCCTGCCAGCCTCCAGCTCCACAACCTCAGAACAAGCACGTTCTATAGCAGTGTCCCTGCCCCATGCACCCTGCCCCCAAAAGGCAAGTTTGCGCATTTCCCCCCCACATTAAGAGTTTCCCCCTAAAATTCAACTGGGTAATTCAGTGCAGTTGGGGGGTTGTTTACCCGGAGGTTCCTAGGACCCTGGCTTTCAGAGGAATCAGACCTCAAAATTAGTCAACCACTCTGTGGTCACCCACTTCTTCTGTTCAGAGAAGTCACCAGCCCCACTGCTAGCAGTGCTCCATATGACCAGGAGATACTCCAGAGCCTCTACATACATGCTCCTGCAGGGACAAGCCCCGGGGCAAATTACTAGGTTTGGGGTGTGACCTTGGGCATAGAAGTCTAGGATCAGAGTGGACAGATGAGACGGTCTACACAGCCCCAAGCCACTGTCTGCATGGGGAGCCATGTAGACTTGTAGCCATGTAGACTTACAGAGTGGATTCCTATGACCACAAAAGAAATAATCGCCTTGTAGCACAGGTGAGGATGGAGGCCTGGAATTTTCCAGAAATGCCTCTTGCCAAGGGGAGTCAGGCTGAGCTCAATGAATAACAGTTAAATTTTTAAAGGAAGTATTTCAAATCCTCCAGTCAGAGCAAACTGTTGAAAGGTGAAATTGTTTTCTATATGTTTATCTTCATTGCATCAACTTCTTCTTTTATTATCTTAGAAAAACACCATGTGAGATCATCACCAACCGGAAAACAAATCCTTGTGCAGGCAAATGTCAATAGTGTCCGGTTGGGGTTTCGTATATTTCACGTGAGTGCTAGCTTATTTGCAAAGCAGCTGGTGATTAAATTATGTCTATTAATAAAAATGCATGAGGTTGCAAAAACTCTGTTCAGCAGCGTGAGGCTGTTAGTAATAATTTAAAAGTTCCCTGGAGGAATGTCGAAAGAGAAAAGGTTTTGATACCTCACCCCCACCAAAATCCTTTTTCTTTCCATCAATAATAACATTAATACTTATAGTTACCTTTTATTTAGTGTTTATCACGCACAAAGCACTGTTCTAAGAGCTCCACAGAAATCAACTCATTACTAATCACAGTAATGTTACCAAGCAGGAATTCTTGCTCCCTGTTTCACAGATGAGAAACCAACGGCCAACAAAACAAGCCTTACCAAGTCACTGCCAGGCAGAAAGCTTCATGCAATGGAACATGACAATGAATTACTTTTTTTTTGAGACAGAGTCTCGCTATGTTGCCTGGGCTAGGGTGCTGTGGAGTCATCATAGCTCACTGCAACCTCAAACTTCTGGGCTCAAGCAATCCTCCTGCCTCAGCCTCCCAAGTAGCTGGGATACAGGCATGCACTACCACACCCTGCTAATTTTTTTTTTTTTTTGTATTTTTAATTGCCCAGCTAATTTTTTTCTATTTCTTGTAGAGACGGGGTCTTGCTCTTACTCAGGCTGGTCTGGAACTCCTGACCTCAGGTGATCCTTCTGCCTCAGCCTCCCAGAGTACTAGGATTACAGGCATGAGCCACCACACCCAGCCAATGAATTACATTTGATCCACTATAAGAAATGCCTCATTAAAAGAAAATGCTTGCATAATAGCCAAAAGGTAGAAGCAACCCAAGTGTCCATAGATGAATGAATGGACAAAGACAATGTGGTATATACAGACAATGAAGTATTATACTGCCCTAAAAAGTGAGATTCGGACACATGTTTCAATATGGATGGACCTTGAAGACATTATGCTAAATGAACTAAACAAGTCACAAAAGGACAAATACTGTATGATTCTTCTTATATGAGGTACCTAGAGCCATCAAATTCATAGAGACAGAAAGTAGAATTGTGGTTGGCACGGCTGAGGGGAAGGGGAATGGGGAGTTAGTGTTTAATGGAGACAGAGCTTCAACTTGGGAGAAGAAAAAAAGTCCTGGAGGTGGGTGGTGGTGATGGCTGTGCAACAGCGTGAATGTGCTCAATGCCACTGAACTGCACACGTAAAAATGGTTAAAATGGTAAATTTTATGTCATGAATATTTTACCACAATAAACCCTGGGGTTTTTGCACCAAAAGGAAAGAAAAAGAGAAAGAAACAAACATCATTAAAAGCATTCACTCAATCATGTATCATTTAAAAAAAACACAAAACATCAGTACAAACCTCAATGCTGTAGATTCCTTTCATTTATAGCACAAAGATTTAAGGAGTGCCAGGCAGTGTGCTAAGCTGCGGGGTGCAAGGTTGAACCAGGAGGGAGGCTCCGATGCAGACAAGACAATCAACTAATACAGTAAAATCATGGCCACTAGCACAGACACAGTGCCTACACTGCATGCCAGGCGCTTGTTCAGATAGCGTGCCCACATTAACTCAAATAATCCTCGTGGCAGCATTCTTGTCCCTATTCTACAAACAAGGAGACTGAGGCACAGAGACGTTAAGAAAGTTGTCCAAGGTCATGGAGGATTCACACTCAGAGTCTGTGCTTCCAACCGCAAGGTGTAGGGTGGAAGAAGAGATGACAAACACAGTCCCAGAATGCAGTGGCCACCCAGAGGTAACGAGTGCAAATAAGCTGCGGAAATCAGGAAGGCTTCCTGGAGGAAGTGACTTTCAAGCTAAGTTCCAGGGCAGGACTCAGCAAAACTACAACCTGTGGGCCAAATCTGGCCCCCTGCCTAGTTTTGTAAATAAAGTTTTATTGGAACACAGCCATGCTCATTTGTATACATACTGTCCAAGGCTGCTTTTGCAATACATGGGCAGAAACCCTATAGCCTGTAAAGGGGAAAACATTTATCGCCTGGCCCTTTACAGAAAAATTTTGCCAACCCTGTTCTGAAGGCTAATAAGCAAGTGTTCAGTGAAGGATGGAGGGAAGCTGCACGAGCTAACTCGGCCTTCTCCGGTATCTCACCTCCCCTCTTCCCGCTCCCATCTGACAATCCCGCTTCAGTGCGGGCAGCCTTCCCCTCTCCCCAGCTCCCTATCCACCTGTTCTGGATGTAAATGTCCGCTGCCCGTCTACTCTACCCAGCGTTGGCCCCCCAAGAATCTCTGGCTCACCCCTTGCTTCTGCCCTCATAATGCTGCAGTGATTTCATAGAAACCCATTTCATCTGTTTTGGGGAACCAGGCCAAAGGGTGGCAGGGCTGGGTGGGCTGAAGCTGCCCTTGTAATTTCCACCAAACCTGCCTGCAGCCCCCAACCCTCCCCAAATACGCACACAGTAGAAGGAGGACTCTTTGCAAAGACAGACGCAAGGTTAGTCCCCTGCCCACCCACTACTTCCCCCGCCCCCTGGACTGCCATCCCTAAGTCCATCCTGGGTATAAAGTTTGCAGGCACTCTGTCCCCCCAAGCAGAATGTAAGTCCTCAGAGGATGGGGACCATGTTTGCGCGGCTCCTCGTTTTGTTCCCCGTGCCCAGCACGGTGTCTGGCCCCCTGGAGGCAACCACGTTAACACAGGTAGAGAGGGACCCAGAGGCACTGGGATAAGAGAGTAGCCCAGAGGGCAGGTTGGTGTGGGACTAGCAGACAGATGGCAGAATTGGGGAGTCCCGCCAACTCCCCAAATTCCAAAAGCACCCCAGCTCTCAGCAGGGGACCATCACACTGTTGAAGTCTTTGGAAGTCAAAGGTTATAACCCCAAAGGTGCTGATGTGGGCGGGGATGAGCAGGGACAATGGTCCCCGGGGGTTCCTCTATCTACGGCTGTCAGGCTCTGCCACCTGGGCCTCAGATGGGGAACGAGGTGCCCTGGGAGCACCAGCAGCCCCTTGGGGGCCGTGGTGACAGCCAGACCCAGCTCCAGGCTCCATCCCCCAGTGGGCAAGGGGGGACCAACCCCAGATGCTAGGACCACCCCCTCCCCGTTCTGGAGTGGACAGGATTGTAGCCCTTGGGAGGGAGGGACCGTCTGGGTAGCAGGAGTGGGGGCAGCCTGGCCCAGATGCTGCCAATGCTCGCGGGAGGGGGGCGCGGGCTCAGCAGAGGAGAGGAAGGCCCCGGACACATCTGCTCACCTTCGCCAGCTGTGTCTGAAGCTTATTCTTCACATCCATCACCTCCGAGATGCGGGCGTTGAAGGCCAGATTGGTGTCTGTGAACTGCTTCCACATCTGATCTGACAAGGTCTCGGAGAGGTGCTCTGCTTCCTCCCGCAGCCGGATAGAGTTGGCCCGCATGGTCTGGGAGTGTCTGATGTTGTCGTTGGTGAACTTGGCCCAGGTCTCAGGCACGGAGACGCTGCAAAGGCACAAGGGCAAATTTAGCACAGGCGAGGAATGGGCGGAGGAGGGGCACTGGCAAGTCTCGGAGAAGCCCAAATCCAGGGATTCTCGGCCTTGGCCGCCTTGGCCTTTGGGTTGGGAAGACTCCCTGTTGTGGGGGAGGAGTTGCTCTGTGCACTGTAGGGCGCTGAGCAGCACCCCTGGCCTCCGTCCACTGGATGCCAATGGCACCTCCCGCCAGCTGTGACACCCAAAAGTGTCTCCAGACATTGGTGATTGTCCCCTGGGCAAGGGGGCACAGTCTCCCTGTTAATAACCACCGTCCTGGTCCAAACTTCTCATTTCGCAGGGGCGGCAAGAGCAGCCTAGAGACAGCAGCTGGCTTTCACGAGGGTGCTCAGCGAGCTGGTAGGAGAGGAGGGTTCCATCCCTTCCGAAAGCTCTTCCCCCAACTCACTCCCCACCACCAAAAACACAGACAGGCTGAGAAGCAGGCATTGAGCACGATGGTGGCCCAGTGTCCCTCTGACTCGGTGCTGAGCACGTGGCCATGCTACTGTTGCTGACTTATTCATCGAGTGTTTTCTGAACACCTGCCACATGCCCAGCATCGTTCCGGGCCACTGGGATAGAGCCACGAACAAGAACGGCAACATCCCTGTCCTCATGGTGGTGAACTTCCAGAGGAAGGAGAGCCACAGCCAACAGAGGAGATATTTGCACGGGGCGCTGCGTGCCAGGAAGGGGTTTAGAGGCAGGAGGATGAGAGAGAGACCAGTGGAGTGGGGTTATCATGTGCCGGGCAGAGTGTGAAAGGGGCTGGATGGAATACTCGGACAAATCAGAGATTAGAAAATGGAAATCAAAGATTAGAAAGTGGAAAGTGGAAATCAGGGATTAGAAAATGCAGGACGCTGTCCTCACTCCAGCTGGGAGAGCCCAGGAGAGGCCACCTACAGGGGACAGCCTCCTCTGCAGACACACACAGGGCAGCCGGGGAGTGGATCTGGGGGAGCGGTGGAGATGGACGTGTGCCACATTAGCAAAGGCAGTCGGGGAAGGCTTCTCGGAGGTGGTGACGTGGGAGGAACTCCTCGGTCTAGACAACACGGAGTTCTTCCTGGCAGAGCAGGCAAACCCCTGCAGCAAGCAACCGGTGGGTCACATGGTCTTTCCTCCTCCAGGAAGCCTTTGAGGAAGGGGACGCCTTTCTTTGCACTGGCTTCAGGGCCTCGCTGAACCAGACTAGATAACTTCTCAAGGTCTTTTTTTTTTTTTTTTTTTGTCCTAGAAGTCTCCAGTTGTTAGATAACGCAGATTTTTATTCTTGGGCAGGAGGAAAAATGAGTTCAGTTTTCTGACTGGGGATGGGCGAGGGCATTGCGCCTGGCTCAGAGCTTTCATCCAACCCAGACTCGAGGCTCCAAGAGGGGAAGCGTCTCGTCCAAGGCTGCACGACTACTCATGTGCCAGGACACCTGGGAGGAGGAGAGGCCAAGGACAGCAGGTAGGAGCCTGCAGATTTACGCTGAGCGTGTCTATTGGTGCCGAATGGGGCACTGTCAGTGTCAAGAACGGCAACCTCTAGGCCCTTGGCCTCCCCTGGAGCAGACAGCCGAGCTCCCCAGAGAAGATAACCAGCTTAATCGCACTGTCCCCGGGGGGCTTTGCCAGAGATGGCCTGTCCACTCGGCAGGCAGTGCATCTCCGCAGGGAGGGTGTGCTTTCTGGAGCCCAGCCCGTGTCCTCTAGAGACAGAGGGGACAGCAGGCTCTGCCGGGGAGGCAGGGAGCCACCACTGGCAAAACACGTAAGCTCAGTATCCAGCGTAGGTGCAGGCTGCGGCTCTGCCATTTGCTGTGTGAGCCTGAGCCAGTCGCATCACCTCTCTGAGCCTTAGTTTTCTCATGGTAAAATGGGAATAAGAATTGCACCCACGCTCGAGGCTGCTGAGTGACTAAATGAGAAGCCCTTATCACGGCACCGGACACACAGTAAGCACGCGATGAATGTTTATTATTCATGAGACGCTGCCTGCGACACTCTCAGCACATGCCTAGCACATAGCAAACATCAGGTGAAAGGTATGTACTGCCATCATCATCATCATCATCATTGCCATCATCAGTTAATGCATAACAATGAGAACTGCAGTGAGGAGAGCTATCGCAATTTAGATGGTCACCGAACGTCCCCTTCAATCTGCCCAGACGTGGCCCTGCTTTCAGAAAACCCCAAGTACGAAGCCCTGAGCTAGCACATCTGGGGAGCAATTGGTTGCCGCAAACAGCAGATGGAGTCGTGGAGTGGGGACTTCAATAGCGGGCCCCTCCTGCGCTGGAAATCAGCGGTTCCCCAGCCAGCCCGGCTGCCAGGCCTTGGGGAGGTCTCTGTCCAGGAAGAGAGACCCTCTGGACTCCCCGTGCAGATGAGGAGGGCCAAGTCCCCAACGCCCTGCTCACCCTGCCAGGCCCACGGGGGAGTCCACCTTGTCAGGGAGAGGAAGAGCTGTCATTAGGGTTAGGGTTAGGGTTAGGGTTAGGGTTAGGGTTAGGGTTAGGGGTTAGGGTTAGGGTTAGGGTTAGGGAGCTGTCATTGCCGGAAGTCCCGAGGGTCATCTCAACACTTTGAGATTTGCTAAGATGCAGAAAGCAGCCCCAGGCTTGGGCCAAGGACACTGCCAAGGGACTCCTCCCTTCCCTTCTCCCTCCCTCCCTCTCTTTGCTCCTCCTCCCCTTCTTTCCCCTCGCCATGCATCCTTTCATTCAGTGACAATTTATTGCATATCTCTGCATGCCAAACATAGTTCTATGCACAAGAGATTTAAAAGGGGGGGGACCAAGAGAGACGGACCCCAGACTGCCACTTGGGAAAGCGTGTCTTAGTTCTGCATGAAATGCCACAATGCTGTGACATGCCCACACAAGTGCCAGGCATACAGAAGGTACCTACCCTGTAGCCACCATGACAAGAAAATGACGTCACACAGCAGGCACCCAATAAATGTTGGCTGTTACCATTCCTCGCCAGGCTCTGTGCTTACAACTTCGCACGCCCACCTTTTCATACAGCAGCCCTGGGAAGCGGGTACTATTTTTTTCCAGTGGTAGAGATGCAAAAAAGGGCTCAAAGAGATGAAGTAACCTGCTCAGTGTTAGCACAGAGGCTGGGTTTGAAGCCAGGAAGCCTGGCTCCAGAATCCACTCTCTTAAGCCACTAGTGCCAGTGGGTGTCAGTTGGCCCTCCCAGCCGAGCTTGTCACTTTCTTTTTTTTTTTCTTTGAGACAGAGTCTCACTTTGTTGCCCAGGCTAGAGTGAGTGCCGTGGCGTCAGCCTAGCTCACAGCAACCTCAAACTCCTGGGCCCAAGCAATCCTCCTGCCTCAGCCTCCCAAGTAGCTGGGACTACAGGCATGTGCCACCATGCCCGGCTAATTTTTTCTATATATATTAGTTGGCCAATTAATTTCTTTCTATTTATAGTAGAGATGGGGTCTTGCTCTTGCTCAGGCTGGTCTCGAACTCCTGAGCTCAAACGATCTGCCCACCTCAGCCTCCCAGAGAGCTAGGATTACAGGCGTGAGCCACCGCGCCCGGCCGTCACTTACTTTTGGAACTTTTTTTTGTTTGTTTTTTGGGACAGAGTCTTGCTCTGTTGCCTTGGCTACAGTGCCGTGGTGTCAGCCTAGCTCACAGCAACCTGAAACTCCTGGGCTCGATCAATCCTCCTGCCTCAGCCTCCCGAGTAGCTGGGACTACAGGTATGTGCCACCATGCCCGGCTAATTTTTCTATTTTTAGTAGAGACGGGGTCTCACTCTTGCTCAGGCTGGTCTCGAACTCCTGAGCTCAAGTGATCCTCCCACCTGGGCCTCCCAGAGTGCTAGGATGACAGGCGTGAGCCACCGCCTTCCACCTGTTTTGGAATTTGTTTGATGGAATTGCTGGGCACTGGTGGCCGTGTGGCCCTCCCTAAGCCAATTGCACGCTCCCTCCTGAAATTTGGATCTTGAGCAAAGTGGGGCCAAGATGGAAAGATGGAGATGCTACAGCTGATTAGCTCCCACGCCCCAGCTCCCTAGCTCCCTCGAACTGCCAGAACCTTCCCCTCCAGGCTTCTGCTCGAGTTTGTGCTCCCATCACAGCCTCCCAGTGAATTCCATCTTATCTTAAGTTAGACTTGGAGTCTACACTTGCTTGCAACAGAGGATCCTCATTCTGCCTGGGCCGCAGCCAGGGGCGGGGACGGAGGGCCGGTACTCACGTGCCATCCACCTTCTCCACGCCGTGGAAGTAGCCAATGCACTCTGATGTGTTCCTCATGTTGTAGCACTTCTGGTCGATGAACTGGGCTGAGCATTTGTCCTCTAGGTCCTTCTCCAGTGCGTGCTGAGCGTTGCGGTTATCCCTGCAGAGGGAAGGGTTTGTCCTGGACCGTGCGCACCTGGAGCCCCTCCCCTAAGCTCACGCGGCGGGCGGGCGCTGCTGGCTGGTCCCTGGACTCCCAGGAAGGTGCTCTGCCCACCGTCCACACCTGCCTTTCCTGCCTGGCCGGGGCGCCTGGTGCAGTGAGGACACTGCCTTGCCCAGATGTGGCCTCAGGCCTCACGGAAGCCACATGGCAGGGCGGCCACCTGAGCAGGCCAGCGGCAGGGTGGGGACGCAGCGAGTGCTGCCCGGCTGACAGGTTCCGGCCGATACCTCCGGCAGCACGCGCTGCCTCCCCGTGGGAGGACGGCGTCCTCTGACAAACGGGCCACTGCCCAGGGACCGGCACCCTCTGTCCAGGGCGGCTCCACCTCCCGTCCCTGCCCAGGGCAGCGCCACCGCCGCCTGCTCGCATCCTCGCCCACACGCTCTGCCCGGTTCTCTGCTCTCTCTGCCTCAGTTGCTTTTCTCTCTCAGCCTCTATCCCAGCATCTCCTCCTACCCCTCCCTCTTTCTCCGTGTCTGTCTCCATCCCTTTGTTTTTCTCTGTCTCCGTCTCACCTCTGGCACATCTGACTCTCTCTGGCCCTTTGTCTCCCTCTCCCCATCTCTGTCTCTGTTTATCTCCTCGTGTCTCTCTTGATATCAGTGCTCGTTCTGTTTCCCTCTGTGTCTCTCAGTCTCTGGGACTGTCTCTGTCTGCCTCAGTCTCCCCGGTTCTGCAGCTCCCCCCTGCGTCTTGTTTCATCATCCGGGATTGCACGAGCAGCCTCCCTACCCTGCTCCCAGGATCTCCCCTCTGGGATCCAGCTCCGCATTTCGAGTCTGGAGTCTGTTCACTCTGCCCCTTCCAGCTGTCCCACTTCCCAAGCATCAGCCTCCCCGCCCTCCCCGACGCCATGCTTTGCCCTATCCGTGGGTCAGTCACAAATGGAAAACCATTCTCTCTTGACATAAATAGGAGATCACAAAAAGAAGTGGAGGAAAGTAAAGAATAGAGAGCCGGGAATAAATCCACGCATTTACAGTCTATCGATTTTCAACAAGATGCCAGGAGCACACAATGGGGGAAGGACAGCTTCTTCAACAGATGGTGTTGGGACAACTGGAAATGCACATGCAGAAGGATGAACTTAGAAGCTTATCTCACACCATGTACAAAAACCAACCCAAAATAGATTAAAGACTTAAGCGTAAGACCTGAAACTGTAGAACTACTAGAAGGAAACATAGTGGAAAAGCTCCAAGACGTTGGTCTGGGAATTGAGTTTTTGGACAGGAGTCCAGTAGCACAGGCAATAAAAGCAAAAATAGATAAATGGGATATCAAACTACAAAGTCTTTTGCACAGCAAAAGAAACAATGAACAGAATGAAGAGACAACCTAAGAAATGGGAGAAAATATTTGCAAACCATACATCTGATAAGGGGTTAATATCCAAACTATATAAGAAACTCAAACACCTGAATAGCAAGAAACAAATGACCCAACTAAAAAACGGGCAAAGTTATTATAGCACTATTTACAATAGCCAAGATATGGGATCAACCCAAGTGTCCAAAAACAAATGAATGGATGAAGAAAATGTGGTATATACACATGATGGAATATTATTTGGCCTTAAAAAAGAAGGAAATCCTGTCATCTGCCACAACATAGATGAACCTGGAGGACATTACATTAAGTGAAAAAAGCCAGGAACGGAAAGACAAATATCTCATGATCATTTACATGTGGAATCTAAAACAATTGAACTCACAAAAGCAGATAGTGCAATGGTGATTAGCAGAAGCTGGGGGGGTGGCGGTTGGGGAGATATTAGTCAAAGGATACAAAATTTCATTTAGGGAGGAGGAATAAGTTCAAGTACAACATGGTGATCATAGTTGATCATAACAGTGTATTATATTCTTGAAAATCACTGAGAGATTTTAAGTGTTCTCACCACGAAAAAAAAAATGGTCCATATGTGAGGTAATGCATACATTAATTAGTTTGACTTAGCCATTCCACAATGTATACATATTTCAAAATATCAGGTTGTATGTGATAAATACAGTATATACTATTTTTATTAGTATAAAAATGAATAAATTTAAAAAATTTAAATTAAATTAAAAAAATAAATTTAAAAATGAATAAATAAATTTAAAAAAATAACTGCAAGAAAAATACAATAAAACAAAAGCATGCTGTTTGGACAGCATCGGCCCTTTGTTAAAATTTGCCTGTTTAAATGCAAGTATTTAAGGTTTTTTAAGTGAGTTAATTTGTAGACAAACTGCAGGTAACACTAGTCCAGGTGTAGGTGGAATGGCGAGAAATCGGGACAGAGGCACACGAATGACTGCATTTGTCCTTTTAGCTGTCACCTCTGCTGCATGCGCATCTCCTTTGCACACCTCCAGCTCCAGTGACTCCCGGGGTCTCCCCAGCCTGTGTGCCCGGCCGAGCCCTTTGCTGTCCAGGCAGCTTTTCTGCACTGTCTTCGCCTTTTTGTTCTGGGCGATTCATTGTCATCCCTGACGCCCAGGTGGAACCCTCAGGGGAGTCCAAGGGCTCCTGGAGGGGGAGGTGATTCTAGGGCACAGCAAACCAGGACATGAGCTCCCGGAGCCCATCCGGAAGCTGTCTGCCCCCTTCCCACCCACGAGGCTGCCCACGTCCACCTCGCGGCAGGAAGCGCAGCCCTGGCCGGCTGGCCGGCCACTCCCCTGCTGTCTGCGTCTGTGTGTCACCAGTCAGAGAAGAGGGAAACCTGCAGGACAGCGTGCCCTGGAAGAGTTAAAGGCGAGCTGCGGGTTGAGGTGGGGAAGCTGCTTCCTGGGAGCCGGTGCCAAGGGTTTAGCTATCGGCCTCAAGCCCCGTAAAACCGGAGCCTCCCTTTAATTACGAGAGGGGCCTCCTGGCTTGTCATGAGGTTGCACAACCTAAGAACAAAACGTTGATTTCTTTTGAAGACTCCTGGCTCAAAGCACCCACCAGCTCCCTTCCCGAGATGTCCCAGCCCCTGGCCTGGCTACCTGATGCCATCTCCCAAGGTTCAGAACTCACCTGGGGAACCCACAGGCCGAGAGAGGTTCTAGGGAGGCCAATCCTCTTTTGCCAGAGCCCTCGTTACAAACAAGAGCAACCAGTGATGCCCTGGCTCATGCCGAGTCAATGCTGCACATCTCAACAACATCGTCTTAGTAGCTTGAAATCAGCCACTGTGGTAGCATTTACACCACAGGAATGGGCAAATCCTACAAATCAGGACCTTCCTCCCCCCCACCTCCGCCCCCTGGAGAGCTGGTTGTTAAGCATTCACCAGCACACCACTGACCAAAAGAACCGTCCAGACACAAGCGAGCCCACCTGGCTTACAGCCAGAAACCTGGGAGTCCCAAAACCAACCCAAGGAGAGGGGAGAGAAAGGAGTCCTTACCTCATCTGCAGTTCGATTCTTTGAGCTAATTTTCTCATCCGCTCTTGGCAACATTTTAGCAAATCTACTTCCTGAAATGAAAAATGTCGGAAAGAGTGAAGTCCCTTAGAAACTCACCATCCTGTCTCCCAGCCCAGAGCCCTCACCCCTCACCTCTCACACCTACCCGTGACCCCACAAGGTGAAATGTCATGGTGGGGTTCCTGCCTCAATCCACGTGACCCCATTTGGGGCTCTTTGCCCCACTTTCTTTTCTTTTTATAGACCTTCAGATTAAAAGAAAATCTAGCACCTACTATGTGCCAGGTGCTCACTTCTGGATTAGTTTTCATTAAATTAAATGATGTATATGAAGTGGTACCGCATATGACATACAGCAGGTATTTAATAGACACTAGCTTTTATTATCATTATTGGTCTATTAGTACTATTGTGCCCATTTGGGAGATGAAAAGACTGAGGCTCGAATGATCCCACTTCTCCCTATTCTTAAACTGCAGCCTAGGCCCACACCCATGCTTCCTGAGCCCTAACTTTCCACGGGGTGATATGTGTGGCTTCTCAGAAACCAGCTGGCCCAGCCGCCTCCCTCGGGGCTGGGCAGACCCGGCAGGCGCCTTACGCGAATAAGGTTTTTCTCCACGTTGTCATGGACAAGATCGATCCCAATTCTTTTCTCTCGGTGGTAGAGACACTCCAGGGCCACCTGTAGGGAACAGCGGGAAAGAGAGGATCCTTCTGTGTGTCACCCCAGAGAGGGGATGACGCACGCCCACCTTTGCCACAACCTGTTCTTTCCTCTGAGAAACCCGGGTGCTGCGTGGGACCCCATCTCTGTGCCTTAGGGGGCCTTCCGCCTCTCCTGGTCCCTCAGCGGGAGCTGTGGGATGCTCTGGCTGATGCATTAGGCGGTGCAGGGCCCAGGTAGGGAAAGCAAGACAAAGCGGTGTGCTGGGAGCCAACTGTGATTCCCACCACCTCCATCAGTGGCCCCCAAGCCTCCCGAACTGTAATGATAAATAGGGTAAAACTCCATCGTTGTTCCAGACAAGACAGTACGGGCTGCTGTCCTGTCTGTGCCTCTCTCTCGAGTTCAAACCCAGGGTTAGCCACGTCCTATTGTGTGCACTTAGGCGAATCACTTAGCCTCCCTGACCCTCTGTTTCCTCATCTGCAGATGAGTGCAATATCGGTGCATACCTCACAGGTTTATCGTGCAGGTGAAGGCAGCTCGACAAGTGTAAAGTACTCAGAATACTGCACATAAATACGATCTGTGAACATATATGCAAAACCATTCTTTGGAGATCTCCCAGTGGGGGGACAGCTTTGGGAAGTGGTCAGGGCCATGTGGGACGAGGCGACCCTGCCACGCAGCCTCGGGCCTCCCAGCTGCCATAGAGACCTGGGCAGAGCGGAGCAGACAGGAGAAGGTGCCCCTGGGGGGTGCTCTACCAGGGGAGACTAAAGAAGAACGGTGATTGGCCATCAGCCTGTGACGTCACAAAGGGCAGCAGGAGCGAGAAGGAAGTGGGAGCACTGAGGCCTGGATGTCGGGGTGCAAATGCCATCTGGGAGCTCAGGAAGGAGAGGGAGTACAGTGTTCCTTCTCTGAGCCACACTCAATTTTGTCTCCTGGGCTGCCCCCTCAGTCCAGACAGCTTCTCCCTAGACTGTACTCCCTCTCCCTAGACTGTACAGTGCTGGAGGCAGCACAGGGAGCTAGGCAGACAGGGGCCCTGCTCCCGTGCAGCCTGCGTTCTGACAGAGGGGACAGAACACACACAAAGAAACGTGATCATCCCGACTGTGACAAGGGCTACAAGGAAAATAATCAGGGAGGTGTGAGTGGGTGGGTGGGGAGTGACCCGCAGGGTGGCCAGGGAGGAGACAGACTGAGACCTGAATCATGAGAAGCAGAGATACAGAGGTGAGCGGGAACAGTGCACCAAGAAGAGAGGGAACAGCAGGTGCAAAGGCCCTGTGGTCGGCAGAGTAACATACAGGAAGCCATGGGTTGGGGAGGACAGGGCGAGACTGGAGCAGTAGCAGGGACAGGGGTGGGGAGGGGCAGAGGAACTCAGGAATTAAGATGTCAATTTCTGGGAGGCCATCGAGGGAGCCAGTGGGAGAGTTTAACATTTAAAATCACCCCTCTGGCTGCTGTGTTGAGGATGGGTCGGCAAGAGTAGGGGTTGGGAGACCAGGAAGGAGGTGGTTGCCATTGTCCAGGGAGAAGCTGCCTGGACTGAGGGGGCAGCCCAGGAGACAACATTGAGATGTCTCTGGTCCCTGTGCCACCACATGGCAGATCAGAGGAGGCCTTGGGTGACCGGGCAGAGCTGGGCTTTCCAGACAGGCCAGGCAGCGAGAAGAGAGTGTAGGGGGCGGGGGTGGGGGGAGCAATAGATTTGTGATGCAGCCCTGCCCTCCCTCCCCCCAGGGGAAAATCCAGGGGTGAGGGGGAAGGGAACAGTGGATTCCTCCTCCCCCACCTGGGGTTGGAAACCCCAGAGTGGCGGGAACCCATGCCACGTCTCCCAGGGGCATCTGGAAGCAGGACCCCTCCTACAGGAGCCCCGGCCCCCAGCATGGGCAGAGACGGCCACAGGAGGGGTCCAGGCAGGAGGTCCCTGGTCCCCTGCACACTCCAGAGAGCAGCAGCACATCGCCCTGTGTGGCCAAGATTAGTTCACATAGACGCTGTGGGTTCCTCACACAGTGTCCGCTCAGCCCCTCCTTCCATGGGAGACACGAGTCCCGGCAAAGGGGCTAAAAACAGAAACACATGGTGGGCCTTCTGGAAAGACAGATAAGAAGGGACAGACCCTGCCCCCACCTTCCTGCCCGGAGTGAGAAAAGGCTCCAGCACCACAGGCATGTGCACTGTGAAATAGGAAACCTCCTCCTAAGCCCAAACCATGGGACAAAAGCCACATGCCCTGGGTGGCAGAGCAGAAAGAGAAGAGCCTGGGCTCCTCCTGGCATCGAGTGGAGCCTGCAGCAGCCTGATCTCTTTCCCCCTTGAATTTTTGTTATGGCAGAAAAAGAGGGCCCCATTTGGCTGAGCCACTGCCATTGATCGTCTGTCCCCTGCAGCCACAGCAATCCTAACTGTACGCCTGGAGACTTGGAGACCAAGGGGGTGTCAGGAATATCCACATTTAGGGAGTTATTCATTTATTATTCAACAAATACTTATTGAGTGCCTACTGTGTGCCTCGCCCTGTCCTAGGCTGGGAACACACTTGAAACATTGGTCTAGACAACAGTCATCAGCACAGACATTGGTCACTAGGGGTGCCCTGCAGCTGAGTACTGGTCTTGGATACGTCGGTGACAGAGTGGACAAAAATCTCTGCCCTGATGGAGCCCTACTCTAGCGGGGACAAAAACACCAATCGATCAATCAGTCAATCAATAATAGAGTACATTAGTGGATAAGTATCATAAAGAAAAATAAAGCAGCTATGTTATGTGCTCTACGGTCCAGAAGAGACACACATGCCTGCTCATACATGTACACGCATGCACATAATGTCTTAACGAGCCCCCTGCAGCTCTGATGTAACCCCAAGTAGAGAATAAAATCCAACCTGATATGTGGGATGAGCCCAAATCGACTACGACTGTATTTTCCCCTTAGTAACTGATCATACAACATGATGCAGCTCACACCAATTTGCAAGGTACCTGTCACCTTGACCTTGAGCCAAGAGCAGGGGAGCGTGAGCACTGCACCCACATTGCGGGGCGGCGGCCGCCACAGCTCGGTCCCCACCGCGGTGCTCACCTGCAGTGGGCAGTTTATCTGTTCCGCCGCACACTCCACCCGCTTCCTCGCGGTGTCCATGTTGTGCTGCTCGGTCACGAGTCTCTCCAGCTCATAAGTCAGCTCTGACTTCCAGTAGCCGATGTCTGACAGCCTCTGGCACAGGTTCCGGGAGGTGCCCTCCTGCATCTGGCGTGTCAGCTGGTCCTTGTCCTGCATGAGCCGCATGGAGTCGCCCCCCAGCCGGCCAGCCCACAGCCGGGAGGCCTCAGCCCCGAGTAGCTGCAGCTGGTTGGACCGGTCCCAGTCTTTGGGGGTGTAGCGGCAGAGTAGCGCAGAGCGGAGGGCGGGTAGGACCGTGGATGGCCGCATGGTGTTGGGACACTCCTCTGGGCAGGTCTGGGTGTCAGAGAGCCTGTAGAAGAGGTTGGGCCTCCACGAGTTGACGTAGCGGCACCCGGGCAGGTGGAAGGGCTGGTAGCACTCGTGGGCTGCAGAGGTCTTTGTAGTCGAGGACTGGGAGCTCATGCCACAGGTTTTCTTTGGGCCACAGTAACTGGCGGTTTGAGAGGTCCCAAGAAACTCCATCCTCCCCTATCGGCCCCACTTGGGCAAACCCCAACCCAAGGGGGCAAAGGCGTCAGCAGGAAGGGGGAGAGGACTTCTCTTACGGACGAGCAGGACCTCTATGACTCAGCACTGGTGTCACAAAGCCTGAGGACAGACAGGGACTTTTAGCAGGGCCCTTGTTGACTTACAGGCCAGCCAGGGCCACACTGTCCAAATTAAAAAAAAAAAAAAAGACAAAAGCAAAAATCAACAAATGGATGTGAATTTCACAACCCACAGATTCGGGACGAAGGAAGTGGCACTTCATCTTTCCGTGACAACCGGCTTGCCTTGCTAGCCCTAACTTGGTCCTATGGCAGAAAAATTAACGTAGTCCATCCTGTAGACTCAATTAGCTGGGGCCAATTTGGTCAAGGTGGGTAGTTTCCTTTCTTTCTTTGTCCCCAAGGTGACATAAAATGGTCCATCTGTACCAGGAAATGCCGCTCAGCAATGCCACTCCCAACAGCACGGGCGAATCTCAGGTGTATCAAGCTGCGCGGCAGCAGCCAGGCGCAAAGATGATGACGTCCCGTGTGGTTCCACCTACGGGACACTCTGGAAAAGACAGAGGACAGAGTGGTGGTTGCCAGGGGCTGGAGGTGGGGGCAGGGCTGCCTACAAAGGGGCCTGAGAAAACCGGAGAGGGGATGACAGCACCGTCGGGGGGGGGGGGGGGGGGGGGGGGAGGCTACCAACTATACATGTATTTGTCAAAACCCGTAGAACTTTCCACTAAAAAGAGTTCATTCTACTGCATATAGATTGTACTTCAATAAAACGGAGGGGTCTGGAGCCTGGAGGTGAAGACCACGTCTACTTTGCTCATTGTGAAGTCCCTGCTGTCCAGCACGCGAATGAATGAATGAATGAACAAATGAATGAATGAACGGGAATCTAAAACGAGAGCTTTACTATTATCCCAGAAAAACCACTCAATTCTATATTCTATAACAATATTTTTATTTCACCGGGAAACTCCCCCTCCTTGGGCTGTGCGGGTGGCAACCAAATGTCGAGGTTTGAGACAAGAGGACGGCCTGGTGATCACAGGGGAAAGGGAAGAATCTAAGCCCCCAAAGGGCCTTGTTAGTGGGAAATGATGTTCGACGGCAGTTTTCTCCCCAGTTGCCTAAAACTAAGGGTAGGACTGAGAGGACTAAGGTGGAGAGGGTGAAGAGAAATAGCATTTATTAAGCACCTTCTGTATACTTGTGCTTTACATATACTTAATTTTATTCTCATGGCCAGCCTATAAGAAAGGCACGAAGAGGGACCAAAAAATGTCCCTTGGTGACTTCCAGGGGGGGCAGCTCTCTGCAGGCGGGCAGTGTCCAGAGCCCGCCTCACTCACCTGTGCTCCAGGCCACTGGCTTGAATGCTGTGGGGAGTTGTGTGAGGACAAATCCCCCCCCAAAGGTCGGCCACCCCCAAGTGAAACTGTCACTGCAGACACTAACCTGTCCGACTGCCGAGGCTCTGGCTTGATTTTCTTAAGCAAGCTGGGAAGAAAAGCTGCAAGGAAAGCATTAACCTCAAATTCCTGGTATTTGACTTCACATGTCAGTATACCCACGTTTTGACAAAATATTACATGTACTTCCATGTATGTGTAGGGATGTGTGTGTGTGTAACCCATATGCATTTTTCATGCTGTAAAGAAAGACAAGAATCTATCTCAGGGGTCAAACAGTGAGGCAGATGCAACCTGCATGGTATAACATTTTTGTTTAGAAAGTGAAAATTTTAGTTTTTACATGAAATCTTTTACTGAATTTAAACAATGACTTGAAAAGGGAAACGTATTCTCCTTTTATTTGTTAATTGCATTGAAACTAAAAAACCCCAAAATGCAACTATTACTGAAAGTGTTGTTGTACAGAGGAGGAAGGTGTTTATGAAAATGATCTCCAGGTGTCAGATACATTGGATATGCCACTGCCTAGAGACCCCTCGTTCATTGCAAAAAGATTATTTTCGAATGCTCTTAAACCAAGTTAATGGAAAATGATTTCTTTTTCTGAAATGCCGCATGGCTGGCAGAATCCAACCAACCTCCTGTGGATAGTGGAGGAGGAGGGTTGATGAGAGGGAGAGGGGAGACCTCTCTATCCCCACGAGTGGGGTTCTCGACCTTCTGCCCCCCATTGGCTTCCTGCACTCTGGACACTCCAGGTTCAAGGTTGCCCAGGCCCTGTTTTACTGCCATCTCCACCTGGAACCTGCACAACCTGTTTTGAGCCAGCTGCCTGAGCTCGGCAGGCTCCTGCCCTTTCCAAAGCGACCACTCCACACCTGGGAATCTACCCGAAACCCACCTCTCTGCAGAGGGAAAGCATCGAGACGTCTTCGTGGCGGCCAGCACAGTGCTGCCCAACAGAACTTTCTGCAGGGATGGAAGCGTGCCGATCTGCATGGTGGGATATGGCAGCCACCGACCCCGAGTGGCTCCTGAGTGCTTGAAACGTGGTTCGTCGCCCGAGTCATGGAATTTTGAATTTTATTTAATTTTAATTCATTTGAACAGCCACATGTGGCCGGCGGCTATTGTACTGGGCGGCGCAGGGCTGGAAAGGTGGCGTGTGCAGAGGAGTGCTAACTGTGCAGACAGAGGGGCGAGCGCAAGGCCACGCAGGGAGAGACGAGTGTCCCAACACGCTGCCCCTTTGCTTGCAGAGGCCCACGCAGTGCTGGGAGGACCGCACAGGAGGGCGGCGCTGGCACAGGACAGCAGGGAGACTGTCCCGGCGCGCTCTGCGTGACCTTTGTATTGAGAACCGTGAGGACGTACTGCTAATCCCAAACGCTGATCTGTTTAGAGGCGTTGCTGAGTGGCTGCAGGGAAGAAGTGGAGAATTGCTGGGTGTCCGTGTGGTTTTCTCAGCATACCTGACCTTCGCTGAGCCCTCACTGTGGGCCAGGGGATGTGCCAGCAATGTGTGTGTGCGTGTGCGTGCGTGTGTGTGTGTGTGTGTGTGTGTGAGAGTGCGAGAGAATGGGTGTGACTGCAAGTGCATGTGTGTGAGAGACAGAACGAGTGAGTGGGTTTGTGAGAGGAATGTGAGTGTGTGTGTGTAAGAGTGCACACATGCGTGTAAGCGAACGTGTGAGTTTGTAGGAGTGAGAGAATTTGGGTGTGAGGATAAGTGGGTGTGAGTGTGTGAATGAGCGTGTGCGAGTGTGAGAGTGGAGTGAGTGAAAAGCGTATGTGTGCGCTCGTTCTCATGTTGTGTGTGCGGGAAACCACTCGCTGAGAACCGTGTAATAAGATGATGGACGTTGGCCGGGCCCCATGGCTCACGCCTATAATCCAAGCACTCTGGGAGGCCGAGGCGGGAGGATCGCTTGAGGTCAGGAGTTTGAAACCAGCCTGAGCAAGAGCGAGACCCAGTCTCTAATAAAAATAGAAAGAAATTCATTGGCCAAATAAAAATATATAGAAAAAAATTAGCGGGGCATGGTGGTGCATGCCTATAGTCCCAGCTACTTGGGAGGCTGAGGCAGGAGGATCGCTTGAGCCCAGGAGTGTGAGGTTGCTGTGAGCTAGGCTGATGCCACGGCACTCTAGCCCGGACAACAGAGTGAGACTCTGTCTCAATAAATAAATAAATAAAAATAAAAGAAATAAAAAAGATGACGGATGTTTAATTTGCTGGTGTTTGAGTCCAGGGGACCAGTCTGTGTTTGGAGAAACATTTCCTGGGAGCCTGGGACAGAAGGTGGGTGGCAACAGCTACCACAACCGCATCTCCTGGGTTTGAGCCCCAGGCCACAGGGAGCCCACACCCTGCGCTCAGCGCGGCCCGCAGGGCCACTCAGCATCCTCTAAGCAGACGACAAGCAGCCAGCCAGCCTGGTCCCTGGGAACACCAGATAAATTACAACAAACCAGTGAAGAAAGGAGGAGTGGGGAGAACAGGGAGAGAATCTCAGAGACACGAGTCATCCATACATCAGAGCTACTCAAGCCAGCAGCATGCTGTGGCGCCCCTGGTGGCGGCAGGACTCCTATTGCCTTTGCCCTTTCCACTTTGATTTTCAGAAAGAATCTTTCTGGTGCTTAGAGCACTGGCCCTGGCTGGCGTCCAGTGATCTGGTCATTTTTCTGGAAATCTACCTGCAGATACATGCACACGTGTGTGCTAAAACACACGCAGAAGTGTGTTCGTTGCCGTGTTGGTTGTTGCAGTGAACAAAGTGGAACTAATAAAATACCCCTGAGCAAGGGACAGCTAAATAAAATATAGGACACTCATTCTACAGACTACTCCCCAGCATAGAAAGAGTAAGTCAGGGCGGGGCGCGGTGGCTCACGCCTGTGATCCCAGCGTGAGGCCGAGGTGGGAGGATTGCTTGAGGCCACGAGTTTGAGACCAGCCTGAGCACAAAAAAAAAAAAAAAAAAAAAAGAAAAATTAGCTGTGCATGGTAGTGTACACCTGTAGTCCCAGCTACTTGGGAGGCTGGGGCAGAAGGATCACTTGGGCCCAGGCGTTTGAGGTTGCTGTAAGCTATAACCGACACCACTGCATTCTAGCATGGGTGACAGAGAGAGATCCTGTCTCAAAACAAAACAAAAACAAAAAACACCAGTAAGTCAGATCTGTGTTGCTGATAAGAAAAAGTGATGAAACTAAGGCATAGAACAGTGAGAACATGTGATGCCACGTGTGTAGACATACATAGGATTGTATGTGCACTAACACTTTCGGGGAGATACACAGGAAACCGTGCCGGACTGATCAGCTCTGGGGCCGGGCAGGTACGAAGCGGATGGACAAGGCACACAGGGAGAATTTTACTTTTTGATCAGACCCTTCCAGGTATATTATAATATATATGTATATATATATGAAATATTCCTATATCATTGTTTATACATACACACATACAAACACACACATATGTGTATGAATAAAAACCTAAAGGACTTCCCCTTCCGGCCAAGATTGAGTTAGCAAGGATTAACTTTACCCTCCTCCCCGAAACAACTCAGAAAACACTCAGAACGCCTACAACAATGAGTCCCCAGATGTTGGACATCAGGACAATGTCTGGACAGTGAAGGACAGCGATCCCCATGAGGCGGGGAAGAGATGAGTGAGTCCTACAACTGCCCAGCTGACTGCCTGGAGGAAGTTTCCGGGTCACGGCACAGGAAGAGTCAAGCACAGAGAGTGCAGTGACCTTTCCAAGTTTGGGAGGCAGAGCTGAGAAGGAGGGACACCAGTGTGGCTGGAGCGTGAAGGACGCAGCCACAAGGACAGCAGAGGACAGTGTAGACAGAGCCCTGGGACTCGAGGAGGGCACCCTCGGTCTTCATCTAAGTGCCGAGCAGCACGTGCACGTGAGAAAACACCACCCAGGCTGGGAAAGAACCACCTGAAGGGTTAAACAGAAGAACGTCAAGAGCTCACACAAGGCTGGGGATATTTTCTGACCCCACCAGCCACAGTAGGAAATTTCACGGTTTGTGTAGCATCAAGCCAAATACCAAGAAGGGTTTTGCCCCAGGATTATAGGGCAAAATTAGCTCTAGACTTAAACTGCTCTGATCCTACCTAACAAAGCTTAAAAGCAAGTCCCCAAAAGAAAAAAATGTTTCCAAGTAAATTAGCTGCACCTTAGAAAAAAGATCAAGGATATTTGTAAAAATACAAACGTTTTTAGTGTTCAACAAGGTAAAATTCACTGTATCTGTCATACAATAAAAAATTAGCAGGCATGCAAACAAGCAGGAAAATACAACCCATAATGGGGGCAAAAATCACTTGAAACCAAACCAGAAATGACACAGATAATATAATCAGTAAACAAGGACATTTTAAAAGTTAGTATAACTATATTATATGTGCTAAGAAGCTAGAGGAAAGATTCAACACATGTAGTAGAGACATGGAAGATATTTAAAAAAAGAAACCTTGGATTTCTAGAGATGAAAACTACGATGTCTGAGATGAAAAATGTACAAGATGGGATCAAAGGCACATCTTAGGTCAGGCTACCGTAACAAAATATCATAGACTAGGTGGCTTAAACAACAGACATTTACTTTTTCACAGTTCGGGAGGCTGGAAGTTCAAGATCAGGATTCCAGTATGGTTGGGTTCTGGTGAGGGCCTTCTCCCTCAATTGCAGACAGCTGCCTTTTCACTGTGTCCTTACAAGGCCTTTCCTCGGTGTGTGCATGTGAAGAGAGAGAGAGAAAGTGCGCTCTGTGGCCTCATTTCCACATACTATCACATTGGGGGGTAGAGCTCCAACATGTGCATTTTAGGGGGACACAATTCAGTCCACAACAAGGCAAATTAGACATTGTTGAAGAAAACATTAGTGAGGTTGAAGACACAGCAATCCAGAGTATCCAAAATAAGAGGGAAACAAAAGTCTTGGGGAGGGGGAAGCTACAAAATATTTCCAGGAGAAATTTAAAAGTACTTACATAGGCCAGGCGCGGTGGCTCACGCCTGTAATCCTAGCACTCTGGAAGGCCAAGGCGGGCGGATTGCCTGGAGGTCAGGAGTTCGAAACCAGCCTGAGCAAGAGCGAGACCCTGTCTCTACTATAAATAGAAAGAAATTAATTGGCCGACTAATATACAGAGAAAAAGTTAGCCGGGCATGGTGGCACATGCCTGTAGTCCCAGCTACTCGGGAGGCTGAGGCAGCAGGATTGCTTGAGCCCAGGAGTTTGAGGTTGCTGTGAGCTAGGCTGACGCCACGGCACTCACTCTAGCCTGGACAACAAAGCGAGACTCTGTCTCAAAAAAAAAAAGTACTTACATAGACATAGCCTATGTGTGGGCCAGAAGACTCCAGGATGTTACGGTGTCACCTCTTCCCAAATTAATGGATAGATTCAACACAGGCTCAGTCAAAATCCCAGCAGGCTTTTCTTCTAAAATTCATATGACAATTCAAAGGGCCTAGAATATCCAAAAACAATTTTGAAAAGAAAACCAAAGTTGGAGGAGTTAAACTCTCTGATTTCAAGAGTTTGTATAATGCTACAGTCTGTTATTGACACAAAGATAGACAAATAGATCAATGGAGCAGAATGAAGAGTTCAGAAACAGTCAACTGATTTTCAACAACAGTGCAAAGTTAATTCTGTGGACAAAGGATAGTCTTTGCAACAAATATGTTGGAACAATTGAATAGCCACATGTGAAAACGAATGTCAACCCATATCTCGCATCACACACAAAAATCAACTCCAAATGGATCATAGACCTAAATAAGTCTAACACTATAACACTTTGAGAAGGAAACATAGGAGAAAATCTTCATAACATTGCATTAGGCAAATATTTCTTAGATATAATATCAAAAAACATAATACATAAAAGAAAAACTTGATAACCTAGACCTCATCAAAATTACAAATGGCTCTTCAAAAGACATTTTTAAGAGAAAGAAAGGACAAGCCACAGGCTAGGAAAAATATTTGCCAAACACATAATTGACAAAGGACTTATATCCAGAATATATAAATATATAGTATTCTCAAAACTCAATAAGAAAACAACCAAGCAAAACTTAAGTAAGACTGAAGATTTGAACAGATGCTTTCTGCTCAACATAGTCATTAGGATAATTAATGCAAATTAAATCAAAATAATATACTTCTATGCATCTATTAAAATATTTAAAATCCCAAACACTGGCCATACCCACTGTTGGCAAGAGTATAGAGCAATTAAACCTCTCATACATGGCAGGTGGAAATGTACAACCACTTTGGAAAATAGTTTGGTATTTTCTTAAAAGTTAAAATGCACATCCACTGTTCTCCTAGGGTTTTTTGTTTTGTTTTGTTTTGTTTTGAGACAGAGTCTCACTCTGTTGCCCAGGCTAGAGTGAGTGCCGTGGCATCAGCCTGGCTCACAGCAACCTCAAACTCCTGGGCTCAAGCAATCCTGCTGCCTCAGCCTCCTGAGTAGCTGGGACTACAGGCAAGCGCCATCATGCCCGGCTAATTTTTTTCAATATATTTTTAGTTGGCCAATTAATTTCTTTCTATTTTTAGTAGAGACGGGGGGGGGGGTCTCACTCTTGCTCAAGCTGGTTTCGAACTCCTGACCTTGAGCGACCCTCCCGCCTCAGCCTCCCAGAGTGCTAGGATTACAGGCGAGAGCCACCGCGCCCGGCCTACTCCTAGGTATTTACCCAAAAGAAATGAAGGTATATGTCACTAGGAAGACTTGCACAGAAATGTGCATACCAGCTTTATTTGTAACATCCTCAAACTGGAAATAATCCCAATGTCCCTCAAGAGATGAATGGATAAATAAATTGTGCTATACTCATACCATGAAATACTACAACACCAACCAGAAGACATGGACTTCATATGTGCCACAGTGTATGAAGCTAAAATAAATAGGCTGAGTGAAAAAAGCCAGATTTAAAAAGAGTGTGTACTCTATGATTTTATTTATATAAAATTCTAGAAAAGTCAAACTAATTTGTAGTGACAGAACACGGATCAGTGGTTGCCTGAGAACGGGACTATGAGGAAACTTTTGGGTATATATACATAGGTCACAACTTACCAATTGCACACTTCCAGTAAGTACAGTTTACTGCATAGCAGCCATACCTCAACAGAACAGTTTCAGAAACAAACTGATAATTGCTAACACCTATATAGGACTTAAATGTGCCAGGCACTTTTTAAAAGCTGTTTTTACTTGCATTGACTTGTTTAATTCTCCCAACAATAACCCTCTGGAGTAGTTAATGTTATTATTGGCATCTTAACAGAGAAGGAAACTGAGGCATGAGTGAAAGCCAGTAAATGGGGAGCTGAGAGGTGACTGCAGACACCTGGCATCCAGGAATCCACGTTCTTTCCGTGTTCAGTATATATAATGCATCTGAACCTTATTTTTTGACTCAATTATATGATAAGTGTCTGCTGTGTATCTAACCCCTTGTTAGCTATTTTTGCTGGAGCCAAGGGAAGAGGCAGAAAATTCTCCCAAACTTGTTTCCAATTTTTTGATTACCTTGATCATAGACGGGGGAAGATCTCCACCTCGTGGCGCCATGGAGAAACTGCAGGCACCTCCTCTGCATTTCCAAGGGCCGTGTTTTCAAAGCGTGCTCGATCACCTGCTGAAACGTTTAAAGTGCCCCCGTCCTGCTGAAACTTTTTAACTAGTTTGACCCAGGTTTTAGTCTTGCTTCGTTCACTAATCTACTGCGTGATCTGGGGCACCTTTCCCTGTCTAGGCCTCAGTTCTCCCATCTGTAAATTAACTATGCACAATCTGCAACCCTAACTTTACTCAAACACTAATAATGTTGATTGGGTCGTGGCTCTCCCTGTGCCTGATGTGCATTAAATTGCTTTACCCCACAGTGACCTCCTGGGGAAATTGCCTTTATTATCCTTATTTTGCAGACGAACAAACTGAGGCTCAGAGACATGCAGTGACTTGCCCAACGTTATTCAGCTTATAAGGGCTGGAGTGAGGATTTGCACGTGTGGCTGACTTCAGAGCACCAGCTGCAAACCCGTGCAACTGCCGGCACCCTCCTCGCCCCTCCTCGCGTGGAGGTCCACGGTGTCATCACTAAAAACCTTAAAGAGTTTCAAAAACATGCCCAACCCCACCTCCAAGATCCTGCTATAGCTGGTGTGAGGCCCCAGGCCATGGTAATGTGCGGCTGGGCTGGGCAGCCTGGCTGTGGGAGGCACACACAGGTGTCCCAGAGTCAAAGTGCAGATTTCAGCTTGAAGCCTAAACACACTTTAAAAAAATAATAGATTTTGCTTTTTGAGAAGTTTTAAGTGAACAGAAATTTTAAGCAGAAAGTTCAGAGAATTCCCATATACTCCCTTTCTCTGCCTCAGTTTCCCTCCTTATCAACATCTCGTGTTAGTGTGGTAAATTGGGTGAACCAATACTGACGCATTATTAACTAAAGCCTATAGTTTACGTTAGGGTTCAGTCTTGGTGTGCGTTCTGTGGGACCTGGCAAATACTTAGTGACATGTACTGCAGTGTCACACAGAGCAGTGTCACTGCCCTAAACATCCCCTGTGCGCTCCATTCACCCCTCCCCACCGAACTCCCGGCAACCCCTTCTCCTCCTCCCATCTCTGTCGTTTTGCAAACTTATTTTTAAATTTAATTATTTAAATTGTTGGCACTTAGTTTTGTAAATTCAAAACAACAAAATTTTAACTTTAATTTTGTCTTAGTCATCATTAGCCATCTTCGATCAGAAGGATGGAAATAAAAAAATTTAAATTTAAAATCTGTTCTTTCAAACTCATGGAACTAAGTAAGTACAAAGGAAATTGACATAAAATTTCAAATGCTAATTTTTGTTAACTTTATAGCATTCATACTTTGGAAGTTTTCAGAACAGAAAACTGTGCTCAGACTCTTGGAACGCACCATATTCAGAAAAGGAGAAAGCGGCCAGTTCCACAGGCCAGAAATGGCTTCCACGGGGAGATACTAATGAGACCTGGCAGGTCACAGAGGACCAGGTAGTGGCTGGACAGGCTAGGGCGAGGGGATGGCCATTCCTGGCAGAAGAGCCACAGAGGCCGCTGAACTCCATGTGAAAATTGGGCCTTATCTTGGAGCCGTAGGGAGCTATTGAAGGTTCATGAGTAGCAGAGTGACTTGATCTGATTTGTGTGGGGAATGGATGGTAAGACTTATGGTTTGGAAACTGTGGGAGATGTCGCCATGAAATGACAACAGTGCCTGCCTGATAGGTAAATCCCTTTCCACCCTCCAGGCCTTTGCTGATCCTGTTTGTTCACCTTAAAACACTACTTGCCACATCACCGCCCCACCCCACCCCCATCCCGCCTCATTCTGGGTGTCTCCTGCTCAGCCTTCAGGCTCTGACTTAGACATTGTCGCTTCCTCCAGGAATTTTTTTCCCTGCACCATCACCCGGGTCCTCTTCTGTCATAGCATTTATCACACTGTAATTACAGGTTTAATTATCTGCAGTCACAATCAAACTGGGCTCCAGGATGGCTGGGGCCGGATCAGCCTGGAATCAGTAGCACCTGACCTAGTGGTGCTCTGTGCTGTGTGTTCCGGAGGAAGAGTGCAGGCCCTGGAGCCAGACGCCACCTGGGGTCCCCTGCTACTAGTTATCTGACCTTAAGAAAGTAGTTTAACTATTTTAAACCTCAGCTTCCTCATCCAAAAATGAAGATAGTAGGATGCAGAGGATAGAACTGTTGAAGGGTACAAATTAGGTGATTCATGTAAGATACTGTCAAATACCGAGTGTTCAACATAGCGGTGGCCACTGCAACCGATACATTGCTGTTTAATAAACGAGTTTCTATATCCCTAATGCCTACAGCCAGGTAAAATTTCTTCACGAATTAAAATCTGTGCCAAACCTGTAAGCAACGATACTCCAGTAACAATGAACACATTTAGCCTCCATATCTTGCTTTCTCAACACTAGTCTCTGCTAAAAGCAACAAGGGCTCACTAGAGAAACGGCTGCAGCAGGAAGTAGAAAAGGAGCCTGAAATATCTGTGTCAGAAACCAAGAAAATGCTCAGAGAAGTTGGATTAGTGTTCAAAGAACACAGGAGCTGGCTTGAAGAGGCTTCACTGGCCAAATTTGGGGAAAAATTGACCAGAAAAAAAATAATGATTATAAAACATAGAATTAAAAGAATCCAGGAGTCCGTAGTGAGTCTCATAAAAACAGGGGCAGCAGGGAAAGAAAGTTCTTCTTTACAGAGTATGCCTGTTAATAAATGTAGAGCTAATAGACGGGGGGGTCGAAAAACATCACAACTTTGCAAATATCAATATACCCGATTCAGGCAACGATGCTAAAACCACTGAGTGAAAGCTTGACGGAGAAGAGGATATCCACATGATCTCAACAGATCACCCCAGGCAGCACTTACTAATAATCACCAACGGAAGAGGGCAGCACACAGTAGAGAAATGGGGCAGACAGCACCTTTACCAAGTGATCAAGCTTTCACACCACCAGTAATGGGACAAACCGACAAATCTCCTGATGAGGTACAAAGGCAAGCATACATCATCCGAGCGTGCTCTGCCAAAAAAAATTTAACCTGACTCTAATCATGGGGTTGAGGGAGGATCGGATCAATCAAGATTATGGGATATTCTGTAAGTCACTGGTCTGGACTCGTCAAAGTTACCACTGTGATGAGAGACCTCCCATACAAGGACGGAAGGACAGGTCTGAATTAAAGGAGACTGAACAGACATAACGACGGTGCAGCGAGCGACCCTTGACTGGATCCAGGATTTGGAGGGGTGGGTCTTACTTGGGATCAGTTAGGAAATTTGAATATAAACTATTAGTTAATAGTATTGCATCATTATTAAATATCTCGGGTATGCAAACGGTAGTGAGGTCATGGAGAATGAACGTTCCGTCCTTAGGACTGACGCGAGCTGAAGTACTTTAAAGGCAACTGAAATGAGTCCCGCCCAGCAGCGGACGGTTCGCGCGTGCGCACAGCCCTCTCTGTCCGCGAGACTCATTTCGCGCGGCTGGAGAAGCAGGTCGCGCCCGCGAGGCGGAAATGCACGGCGGCGGGTTCCGGCTACCGCGTCGGCGGCACAGGCGGCGTTATGGAGGAGGAGGTGCCTCACGGTGAGCTCGCGGAGGGGGTGTGGGTGGCGGGTGGCGGGGCTGAAGGCACGCGAGCTGCTCTAACTGTACTCTTTGTCTCTGCGTAGATTGTCCCGGGGCCGACAGCGCCCAGGCGGGCCGAGGGGCTTCATGTCAGGGATGCCCCAACCAGCGACTGTGTGCTTCTGGAGCCGGCGCCACTCCGGACCCGGGTGAGGAAAGGGCAGGGCCTGAACGGGAAGTGAAAGGCGCAGGCCCGGAAGGGGCGGGGCGTGGGGGGGTAAAAGGGGACGCAACCTGAAGCATGAGTGACAGGGCGGGCTAGGAGGGACGGTTTACCAAGAGGGGCGGGGCCTGGAGAAGGCGGGGCGTGGCAAAGTGGGCGGGTGAGGGCGGGGCTTGAGCCCTGAGTGACAGGGGCGGGGCCTATAAAAGCCCTGTTGAGCGGGAAGGGCCGGGACAGGGATGGAGGGCGGAGACTGTAGCGTCCGTGAGCGGCGCTGAGTCCAAGGGACCTTGAGCGGGGAGAGGGCGGGGCGAAGACGGCGTAGTGTGGAGAAAAGGCTGCCAGCGTGAGGGGCGGGGCCAGAGGCTTGAGTGACAGGAACAGGCAGCCGCCTGGAGAGGCCGACCGCAGAGGGAACAGGGGGTAAGCTTTCACGTCAAGGAGCCCGCGGGCTTACCCTCGGGTTTAAATCCTGGCTCTGCCTGCTCCCTTGGACAAAATTGTCTTCCTTTTGAGGAGCGATTCTCCCCTTGGTTCAAGAGAAATCTGCGTTAAGGCCCTCGTGGGCCCCCACAGCTGTGACAGAGAGGCGGTCACTGTCCTGGTGGAGCCGATTGAATAGGGGACAGGAACGAGACACATTCAAGGGCAGGAAGTGTTCTGGTCCGAAGTGCGAGAAAAGACCACCTTAGAAAGCGAATTGGGCCAAACTGTGAGTCTTTATTTACTGGCCAGGACTCCTCCCGCCCTGCACAGTGGCAGGCACAGAAAAGTAGCGATGAGCTAGGAAACACGGCCCCCTTTTAAAGGCAAAAAAAACACACTCTCAAAATCTAATCAGCAAGCACTTTTACAGAAGCGGGAGAGAGCATTAATCTTACGTCTCTGTTTTCGTTTTAGCACAATCGGGGCGGTTTGGAGCCTTGAGATGGGTTTTGTAGGAGTCACTGGCTGTAGCTAAGATTCAGCCCAGAGGAAGCCTCTGAAGTAATCCTCATTGCGGACAACATTAATCTTAGTTGAAATACATCCTGCATCCTGTGGTCTAAGCCCGGGAGCATTTCACTAGGTACATGAAGCGTGTCAGCCGCCTCAGGGGTCCAGGGTGTTTTGGCCCGGGACTTGTGGGCAGTTGTGCCACGCACCGTCGCCCTTCTCCGTAGTTTCTAAACTTAATTACACTAGCAGAGGCGAGATGGCAGGTGCAGAGTCATATAAGGGTCAACTGAAAATTTTCTGCTTTCCTAAGCAAGCATAACACAAAAGCTAATGTCGGGTTATTTGCTACCTATGGTCCCTAGGCCCTAACAGAAGGACACTGAGGACCTACTTGGAAGGATCTTGAAAAGCAGGGGGCTGGTGGAAACATCTTTAAGTGGTTCAGAGAGACTTGGGTTTGTTCGATGCTTGGGTTTATTGCAAACAGTGTGATCTTGAGCAGTCATCTTGACCTCTCTGAGCTGTTCGTTTTTCTTCAAATATGGAAAGAAAAATAGTTACCTCTGTCAACCCAAATGAGAGACTGGGGCAAGAATCTCAATCAGTCAGGGTTATTGTGCCAGAGCTTGAGCGCACAGCAGGGAAACCACAAGTCACAAGGGCCTGTGCTCTCTGGGGAGGTTTCGGGAGGCTCAATATTTATGTTTCTTTAAAAGGGGGGAAAGCATGGGGGCGGAGGAGAGTAAGGTGGTCAGGCAAATGGTTCTCTGAGATTTTAATTAGTGCCCAGTAAATCTATGCAACACATAAGATAAACATTCAAAAAAAGGAGTAAAGGAAGAATTAATTATGCAGATGTCACAGGGAGGGGAGGGATGATTGATCTCATCCTGATAAGCTTTGTAATCGACATTGTCAGTGTGAAATTTAACAGACCTGAGTTGCCTGAACAAGGAGTTAGGCTGAGGTTACAAACCTAAAGTTTACAGTTGAGATATCCTTGTTTATGGAAGGAAATACATCTTGAAATGTTAGGGGCAAGCAAAGAATTTACTTATGAGCAATTTGTGAAGCTTTTTGTAGGGCTCTGGCAAATGTGTAACACTTTGACACAAAGTTGCAAAGTAATGGCTATGTAATGGGAAAAAGATAACAGTGTTGCATCCAGGCTTAACTTCCCCTTTGGCATAATGAGTTTGGGCAGGCCTGAGACTTTCTATTTTCTTTTACACCTGTGCAGTGTTGTTTTAAGGATTTACAATAAGATGAAGTATTGAAAGCACAGTCTGTGTATAATAGATGAGTTTTAATTGACAGATACTTACTACACGCCTGCTATTTGACAAGGTTTCTCAATCTCAGCACTACTGACATTTGGGTTCTCATCACTCCCTTGTTAAGGGCTGTCCTTGCAATGTAGGATGTTTAGCAGCATTTCTGGGCTCTACCCACTAGATGCCAGTAGCACTCCTTCCTGCGACAACCAAAAATGTCTCCAGACATTGACAGTTGACAGGTGTCCCTGGGGGATTTTGCCACCAGGTTGAGAGCCACTACTGTACACAAAGTTCTCTTCTGGAGCTGGGAATACCCCTCCCCTGTGGAGCTTAGTTCTGGTGGGGGAGACAAATGTGTGAACCTATAAATAGGAGTATTTCAGGTGTGATAACAGCCTTATTTTCTTCTTAGCACTTATTCTTACCATTGCCTAAGAGGCATTTCAAGGATCCTCTGAAACTGCCCCAAGGATTTAGCGCCCTCTAGCTCCTCAGAAGGGTGACGTTCACAATTTGATCACCTGAACTTTGGCTTTCTTTGCAGCCATAGAGGAAATCAAAGAGAAAATGAAGACCGTGAAACACAAGATCTTGGTGTTGTCTGGGAAAGGTGGAGTCGGGAAAAGCACATTCAGCGCCCACCTGGCCCACGGCCTCGCAGAGGATGAAAACACGCAGGTGGGACTCGGGGCAAAGGGGGGATGCTCCTTCTGCCTGAGGTGCACAACGGCTTTAGAGAATTGATTCCTTAGACGGAGCTGAACTGGCCTCTTTGGAATCTCCATCCTTGCAGAGAGTGAAGAACTGCCTAGCAGTCAGAGAAGCGTTTCCTTGGCTTCTCCAGCCGAGAAAGTAGATGGCAGGTGTATGTGTCTCCCTGCATGCTGATAATTTGTTACATTGAGTTCAGGTGACTTTTTTCTCTTTATTAATCCCGTTCTGCATTTCTCTAAGCTTGGGGCCTGCAGACTATAGCCAGGGGCCCAAATCCAGCCCATCCGCTGTCTTTTTGTGGTCTGGGACCTAAGAATGGTCCTCACATTTTTAAATGGTGACTTTTAAATTGTTACATAAGTATATACATATGTACAAAATCCTTGATTTTGCCCACAAAGCCTGAAATATTTAATATTTGGCACTTACATGTTGATAAAATGTTTGCTGACCCTTACACTGGCCATTCGTTTCTACCCCAAGGACACAGATAAACATGAACTTCAAATGACCCTGTGTTGCTCTCTAGATCTCATCTTTAATAAAAAGTGTAGTGGACAGCTAAGAACACAGGCTCTGGACCAAACAGCCCAGGTTCACGTCCCAGCTCCATCCACACCACCACTGCTGTGACTATGGGCAGGTTACCAAGCTCGCTCTGCCTCAGTTTTCTCCTCTGTAAAATGGGATGCAGAGGACTGGGTGGGACCATGCATGTGAAGCACTTAGCTAAGTATGTGCTCAGTAAACATCCATGACAGCAATCATTATTCTTTTTTTCTTTTTCTTTTTTTTTCTTTTTTTTTTTTTTGAGACAGAGTCTCACTCTGTTGCCCAGGCTAGAGGGCTGTGGTGTCAGCCTAGCTCACAGCAACCTCAAACTCCTGGGCTCAGGTGATCCTCCTGCCTCAGCCTCCCGAGTAGCTGGGATCCACCCACCTCGGCTTCCCAGAGTGCTAGGATTACAGGCGTGAGCCACCGCACCCGGCCATTATTCTTATTAATACTTTATTCTACTAAACGGACCGTGAAGGGATGATGATGGTGTCTACTTTGGAGTTGAGTTTGTCACCTACCCAAAGCACAGTGCCAAGCAGGTTCAAAATAGACTTGTTAATTCATTGTTCTGTTAGTCAACAGTCTCTGGCCTTTCGAGGGTCAAATTTGTATTGGCTTGTGGCCTGGCCATGGCATCTGATTGTCCATATGATCCAGAATGACCTTTGCTTTTGGAAGCTGTCAGGAATATTCTTTTTCTTTTTCTTTTTTCTTTTTTTTTGAGACAGAATTCTCTCTTGCCTGGGCTAGAGTGCCGTGGCATCAGCCTAGCTCACAGCAACCTCACACTCCTGGGTTCAAGCAATCTTCCTGCCTCAATCTCCCGAGTAGCTGGGACTATAGGCATGCGCCACCATGCCCGTGGCTAATTTTTTCTATATTTGGTAGAGACGGGGTCTCGCTCTTGCTCATGCTGGTCTCGAACTCCTGAGCTCAAGCAATCCTCCCTCCTCGGCCTCCCAGAGTGCTAGGATTACAGGCGTGAGCCACCGCGCCCAGCCCAGGAATATTCTTAAGCAGCTCTGGAGATAGGCTTTAACCCAGACAGCTGCAAGTAACCACTTGTGAGTAGACAACTGTTTACATCATTCACTTGCATGTGATTATGTTCTGAAGTCCTTGCTGTGCACATATCTAGACTTTGCGATATATGGAAAGAAAGCACACCGCTCAGTGTGGAAGCACAGCTAGATAAGCTGTATTTATTTATGCAGTAGTAATTTCAACCATCTCCCGCAGGTTGGAGATTGTGCCAAGGAAGTAGGAGGTTGGGTGTGTTGAGAGGATTGAAGAGGGAAGCAAGAAATGAATTTGGGTCAAGTTAAAAAGTTACTTGGAGGTGCTACACTTTGGATCTGAGACAGTACAGCTTTCAAGATGAACAAATGCCCTGTTTTTCAGAAGGTTCCGGAGGGCCAGCCCAGACCTCCTTCATCAGAGGGGGAAAGCTGGGTGTTTGGGGGTGAAAGGAATCATCTGAGACTACACCTAAGTCACCAGCAAAGAGCTCTTCTGGATTTCCTTCTTGAGCTTCTATTTGGAAAGTTTAGCCTAAGCCATCGCTAACCTTGAGGACCACAGGAAAACAGGGCTTGGTCAGAGCTCAGCCAGACATTCCGCTCTGGTCCTCCTCATGTAAAGAGCTGGTATTGAAGTAGGAGGACCTTCATTTACTTCCCAGCTCTGTTCCTTCATTGAACAAGTCACTGTCCCTCTCTGAACCTCAGTTTCCTCTTCTGTAAAGTGGAGATAATGATACCCACCTCTTAGGCACATGGTTAGGGCTGAGTAAGCAGTGGCTGAACCTGGGTCTCCAAGTGACCTGACACCCAGGCCCATAAGGTCACACAAGATGGCCTTGGCCAGATTCGGAAGAGCGTCATTGTTGATGGACTTTGAGATCATTTATTACTCTACTCCATGAGGGTCCAGTTGCTCTAGGTCCGACCTAGTTTCTTTCTGTCTTCTCCCCCATCCTGTTCCTCTAACCCCGTTCCGCTCCCCGTCGTGTGTCTCTGGAGTCTGTGCATCAGCTGTGAACTGCTCTGGTCCCTTCTCGTCCCCAGGTTGCTCTCCTAGACATCGACATCTGTGGGCCGTCAATTCCCAAGATAATGGGATTGGAAGGCGAACAGGTAATAGCTGTGTTACAACGCCCGGGAAGTCATTCTCTCAAGGCAAACTGAACAGCACTGAGCTGTTAACCCTAAACAGAGGAGCTAAGCAGAGCCCGTAAATTTTTATGTGGGCTTGACGAGCCCAGATAAATGTTCAAGAGTCCATCTGACTACAGCAGCTGTGGATTTTGGGGGGCGGGATTATATATGAAGTCCGTCCATACCATTTGAGAGGCCTGGTTTTGATGCCTTTGTAGAGGAGAAGGGAAACAGCGAGTGAAATGCAGAAGTAAGACACGGAAACTGAGCTCTGGCTGGGAACACTACACCAGGGTTTGCTATGGGTCTCTACCCTGGAAACAGAGGAATATTTCAGCCCTTGTGGTCTCCCCTGGGGAACTGAGACCGCCGGGTGGGTGAGTGACGTGGGCTGGGGGCAGGGCTGCAGCAGTGTGTGCAGACGATGGCCCCTCCCTGCGGGGAAAGCGGGGCTGGGGGGGCTAGTGTGTCCAGTGGCTTCAAGACTGGCTTATTCTTTAGTGTCGGCCCATTCTGGGGATGCAGTGGTGGACCGGGCCAGTGAAGCCCCTGCCCTTGTGGGAGAGGGCAGATGATGGATAATGTAAAACTGACCCAGAGTAGGGGCCAGGAGGGCCAGAACAGGCGGGCCAGGGCAGGGGGGCCACTGTACGGGAGGGGCCCGCTCTGCAGAGAGCCGGGGAAGAACATTCTGGGCTGAGGGGGCAAGTGCCAGGGCCTGACGCTGGTGTCCTCCTGTCCTCAGTGAGGTGGCCAGTGGCGCTGGAGGGTGGCCTACGGCAGATGGGGCTAGGCCTTGCGGGCACTGCTGAGGCCTTGGGCTTTGCTTCTGAGGGAGCAGGGAAGGGGTGTGGCGTCCCCACAGTGGAGACAGAGCAGTGGGGTACACATGTTCGATCGCATACCCCATCAGCAACACGTGTGGTTACGAACGCTCCCCAACATGGGTGTAAGTCCCTTCCTTTGATCATACACAAGTATTTTATAGAAGAAGCAAATTTTAGATGATAAGATAAAATGAAGGTTCCACTATTTTCCTCTCCTGTACTGTTGGAACATCATGTTTACCCCTCTTTAAGACAAGCGGACTTGGCAGACGAGTATAACTAGGAGTGAATAGTTCATTTGTTTTTTAGAAGTAGAACTTCAGAGTCACAAAGGACCACATGTTGTATGATTCCCCTCGTGTGCAGTGTGCAGACTGGGCAAATCCACAGCGACAGAGAGTGGCTAGGGGTCACCTGAGGCTGGGTGGGGTGCTGGCTAAGGATGCAGCGTCTCCTCCTGGAGTCTTAGCAATGTACTAAAATGACTGGGGATGGCTGCACACCTCTGACTATGCAGAAAGCCACTGAGTTGCACGCCTCCAGTGGCGGGATTGTAAGGTCTACGCGCCAGTCTATCTCAGTAACGCTGTTGAGAAAAGTAAGTTCATCGAGAAAAATACTTTCAACTTTAGCTCCCATATGTTGCTCTAAAGAAGTGTCATTGCTGAGGCTGAGGTGTAACTACAAGTTGTTGGGGTCCTAGTTCCATAATAAAGAGGGGGTACAGAGCTGGGCCCGGGATGCTGATAGACACCTGGAGGGAGGGTCTGTGTCCTCACGTGGCCCCAGGGAGTGCCCCCTGCCCCTTGGGCCAGTGGCGGAGCTGGAGCTCAGGCTGCAGACAGGCCAGGCTCCGAGTCGGCCGGCTCACCAAAGGCGACTCCTTTACCCACGGCTCCTATGAAAGCAACCTCGTAGCTCCACAGTCACCTGCATGTTCTCAGTAACCCCCAACTGATTCCTGTCACTCTTTTAAAATGCCTCAGACCCAAAGTTTTATTTGCACTAAGGTGACTTTGGTTCCCTGACTAGATATGCAGGCAGGGTTTCAAAATCCCCCAGCTCGGGGAGCAAAGGGGATTGCATCAGATCTTCCATCGCCCACACCCCCAGCTGTTCACACAGTGTTGCCGCGTAAGACCATGAGTTGTATTTTATAAGACCGTCTTCCCACTTGGTACAGTGTGTGCATCCCGCGTGTCCAGGGTGCGTGACGTCTGCAAACGGTATCGATGCTCTCGTCCTCACAGGTTCACCAGAGTGGCTCGGGCTGGTCCCCCGTGGTGAGTTTTCACCTCTTTGCCATATTCTCGAGGTAGTGTGCGTGGGTCGTGTGTGCGTAATGGATTTGTGGTGGGTTGGCAACGTTTTTCTCAGCCCACCTGTTTGTCACCTCACAAATATTGACTGAGGCACTTGTCAAGGCACAGCGGTTGCCAAACTTTTTCTGAAAAGGGTGAGACAGTCAGTATTTTCAACTCATAGCTCAAAAGTAGACATGTGTAACTGAACGACCACAACTGTGTTCTAATAAAACTTTATTTGCAAAAACAGACAGCAGGCCAGACTTGTCCCCTGGGGCCGCAGTTTGCCAGCCCCTGGTTCAGACAGTTGAGGAAATGACTTTTATTTATTTCAGCTAAGTTTACTGTCACTGCAGCACATGGCCACACAGCACGTCTTTCAGATCCCCCTAATAATGGTACCATTTTTTTAAAAAAATGATTTGAGGATGCAAAGAGTGAATGTATTCGGAGGTCACATGGTGATCTTGTCCTGAAATGGTTTCTCCGCCCGAGCTCAGGCAAAAGACGTAGGGAAGTGCCTCGCTGTGTGGTTTTGAGTGACGCATGACGCCCCCTCCCGTTCCCTCTCCAGTACGTGGATGAAAACCTGGGCGTGATGTCCGTAGGCTTCCTGCTCAGCAGCCCCGATGACGCCGTGATCTGGAGGGGACCAAAGAAAAACGGTTTGCCACTCTGCTTCTCCTCTTTTCTCGCTCTTCCAGAGCACGACGGCTCTGGGTTCACCTGTGTTCCATCACTGCAGGACGGCAGCGGTCTCGTCCCACCGGGCTTCGTAGCGTGTTCTTTTTAAGCACGTGGTTGCTGCTTTCTTCACTGGGTGGAGACAACTAATAGAAATCCCAGTTTGCATTACATAATTTTGGATGCCTGCCGTGAGGCTTTCTCTCCTTAAAAGTTATAGGACCCTGACGTCATTTTGACTGTGGGTTTGTAGTGGTTATTGGTGTGCGGTGAGATCAATGCCAGCCTGGCCCGGTCCTGAGACCGAAGGTCCTGCTGTGAACGTGTCCCCGAGGGCAGCTTCCTCAGTCCCGCAGTGTGGACGTTCGTGCCAGACGAGCCTTTGCTGGGGAGGGCGTGGCCTGCGCCCTGCGTGGTGGGGCGTCCCCGCACCCCTGCCCGCTATCCGCTAGATGCCGGGAGCACGCCCTAGCCTGGCCGTCACAACCCAGAACGTCTCTGGATGTGGCAATATCCAGCTGAGAACCACTGATTTAGCGCATAAACCAAACGCACATAAAGATCACAAACTGCCTCTGTGAGGAGAGTCGGGTACAGAAAAGGGAGGAAGAGCAGGCGTCACCCGCAGATCCCTCTTTCTAGGCATGATCAAGCAGTTCCTCCGGGACGTGGACTGGGGAGAGGTCGACTACCTCATCGTGGACACCCCGCCCGGGACGTCGGACGAGCACCTCTCGGTCGTCCAGTACCTGGCCTCGGCTCGCGTCGACGGAGCCGTGATCATCACCACGCCCCAGGTGAGCGACTCCCCTGGCAGAGCTGGTCCCTCGGTGCTCTGCGCCAGGCGTCTTTCTGTGTGGCTCCCAGAGCCTGGTCTCACGTGGCCCTGCCGGGTGTGTGTTGCATGGTCACACCACCTCCGGCCCCGCAGAAACCTCCTGTTAAAACTTCGGTCCAGGCATTTGCAGTTGACAAACATTCCACAATGTTTTTTTTTTTTTTTGTCATCCACAGTTTAAACAATATTGGGTCAAAATTGCCTTTTAAACTTTCCCTCTGAAAAACAAGGAAAATAACCGGTGCTGTTACAGTTCAGGTCGCCCTGCGTGGTGATGTCACCCCTGCCGTGCTTGTGTGTCAAGTCCCCCAGCCTGCCGTGCTTTCCCACTCACGTCTCAGAACAGTTAGGAAATCTCCCCAGTTTCAGCAGAACCGGCCTGGGTGTAGACGGGGCCTCAGGATGAGCTGGTGCTGCCCGGCTGCCCTCTGCACAGGGACAGAGCGGCTGTGCCACCGGCCGTGGTGAGCCCACGCTGAGGGGAGAGAGAGGGGCCGTCTCGGGTCAGGGCTGCGATTGCTGTGGGTCTCAGGGGGGCCCGGGAAACCGAGGGACTGTCCTCCTCAGTTATCCTCGATCTCCCTTCTGGGGGTCCTCCACTCTCGGGAAAGCCCAGGGAAGGGGCTTTGCTTTCATCGGCCCGAATCGGTCAGGATGATCCACGGTCCTCCCCATCCAGCACTGGCCGGGTGGGCACCGGGGCACCAGGTGGCCCTCCCTGGTGGCCCCTGCGTTTCACCAAGGAACCATGAGTGCTGGCCACACACACCGTGATGCAGCCAACAGGTGACAGGCACAGCGGCCACGGGAAGGGTCTTGGTGGGCGGGTGCTGTGACAGGACTCATGTCCACCAGAGCACTCCAACACCCTGCAGAGAGGGGTCGAGGGGCACACGGAGGAGCAGGACACCAGCTGGGGCGCTGGATGGGAGGGAAGGTGGCCTGGCCCGGGCAATGGCAGTGGAGAGAAGGTTTTGTCCTTAGGGATGTTTTCTGTAGTGTGTTTAAAAAGCCATTAGGGCCACCCTTAGACCTGCCGTGCCATCACGAGGGGGTCCCCAGCGACGTTCCCTAAAGGGAGGAAATCTGGTTGGGACGTGCCCCTCTGGTGTGGATGTTGACAGTGGGGGCCTCCGGGGCACATGGGAGCCCTGCACTTGCTGCTCAGTGTGACTGCCAACTTAAGACTCCTCTAAAAAGTGAAATCTACTGAGGCTGGGGACCAAGCCGGGGCCGCCCTTCTGCGGGAGGCACGGAGAGCTGTCCGCTGCACTGCGGCCACCCCTGGGCCACACGGACATTCCGTTTCTTACGCTCTGACTCCGGAATAACTGGTCTCTCCTGGCCTTGACAGGAGGTGTCGCTGCAGGACGTGCGGAAAGAAATCAGCTTCTGCCGCAAGGTGAAGCTGCCCGTCATCGGGGTGGTGGAGAACATGAGCGGCTTCGTGTGTCCCAACTGCAAGGTGACAGCTCGTCGGCCACGGGACGGGCTAACAGGACTGCCCGAGTTAGTGGTTGAGGAAACAATAGGAAAAGTTCTCTGCACGACTGTTTCTGCTTTCCCTGGTGTTTCAGGAAGTGGAATCGCAATTACAATCCTCTATTGCTGACTGCAGGAAAATGCTTTTGGTGTTTACTGTTTTACATTCAGAATGAGACTTGTTTTTTCTTTAGGTTCCTTAAGACAGCAGTCCCCCGACTTTTTGGCACTAGGGACCATTTTCATGGGAGACAGTTCTTCCCCGCACTGGGGAAGAGGTGGATGGTTTCGGGATGATTCCAGTGTGTTATGTTTGCTGTGCACTTTATTTCTGTTGTTATTACATTGTAATATATAACGAAGTAGTTATACGACTCACGGCAGGTTGGGAACCTCTGCTTTAACATGTGGGCCGTCCTTGCGATTCCGCGACAGACTCTCACTGCCCCCCTTTTGTCTCGCAGAAGGAATCTCAGATATTCCCTCCCACGACGGGCGGTGCGGCGGCCATGTGCCAGGACCTGCAGTTGCCACTCCTGGGCAGAGTGCCCCTGGACCCACACATAGGTGGGTGACACCCCGCTCCCCGTTGCTGAGCGGGGCCTTCGCTCCCTGACCAGCCCCCAGGGCACCACGAGGGCCGGGCACAGAGCAGCCAGATCCCCACCTCCCGCCAGTGCATGACAGGCCACGGGAGAGAAGCCATGGGCCACGCAGGCAGGTGGCCGTGGGAGCAAGCGAGCCTCAGAGGAGGGGTGGCCTCTCCCCACAGGCTCCTTCCCTCTCAGCTTCCCATCCCATGGGCAACACGGCAGGGGAGTTGAGGGAGCAGCCGGGGCAGGGTGGACCTCCTGGGGTCCACGTGAGGTGGGCGAGCAGCTGTGGACGGTGCTCAGGGCCTGGGGGCGGATGGAGCAAGCAGCTGGGGGCCGGCAGAGTGGACAGGAGGTGAGAAAACCGCTGAGAACAGCCCAAGGCCCCTGCGTCACGTCGCGCCCACCTGCACTGGGTTGGCAGTGGCCCTAGGACAGCCGTGTACTCGGGACGGGGCTGGCGTGTTAATCACGTAACGTTTGTACGTGGCCAGTGAGGGCCCGCAGGCCAACTGATGCCCGTGGGGATGGCCCAGAAGGTAAAGTGACACATGGAAAAAGCAAAAGGTAGAGCGTGTGTATCGTATGTTCCCATTCGCCTTTTAAGTGTGTGTGTGCACGCAGTATTTCTGGAAAGACACCTAAAACGCTGGTAGCCCTTTGTGGCTTTGCTTTCCACAGGCAGCCTTCTGTATCCATACTTTATCTTTTCACTCAAAGAACTAGTTAACCTCCTAAAATGTAGACTCCTGGCCCCACCCCAGCTTCAGAATCCATCCTGTGTGGGGCCCGGGAACCTGCATTTCCTGCACAGCACCGAGGACCCGGCCGCACTGCAGTGTAGCCAGGCCCCTGCTGGGAGAGGGGCGCACTGCGGTCCCAGGGCCCCGGTGTTCTTCCCCAGCTGTGTTCCCCCTCCTGAGTGAGGCTCCTCGGGATCCGAAGACCGTCCCCTGCTCAGACAGTGCTGTCCTCAGGGACCGAACTGTCCTTCATTTGTCTCTCTAAGGGAAGAGCTGCGACAAAGGCCAGTCCTTTCTGGCCGAAGCCCCGGACTCGCCGGCCACCGCTGCCTACAGAAGCATAATTCAGAGTAAGTGGGAGCTCGAGTCAGGTGGGCAGACGCCTGCGGGGCTGGGAAGGAACCGAAAGGAGCAAAGTGGGAAGGATGGTCTTCCGTTTAGAATCGGAAATGGCCACTGCCACCAGCCTCGGGGCCTGCCACGAAGCCAGGAGTCTGAGCGCAGTCGCCCCTCGTGTCAGTGTTGTGAACTAATTCACTGTTTGAAAAACATGGCAAGGGTGACATGGCATCAGAAATATATCTCAATACAGTTATTAAAAAATTGATTTAAAAAACAAACAAACCACGGTGAGCCAAACCAAACCCACGCGCAGGCCAGATTCAGCTGGCAGGCAGCCACGGGACCTCGAATTTAAGGCAGAGGTGTCAGTAGTTAAAGCTTCAGCCTCTTAGTGTGTGTCTGGGTTTTTATTTGCCTAGAAATGTGGAGTTAAGTGGAAGTAACAGCATTCCCCAAATCCTCCATCTATAGACGGGGCTGAGGTTAGGCCTCTAGCCATTGGTGGTGACCACGGTGGGCAGGGGGAGGTATCTGGGTCACTTTGAAACATTCAGGGCATCACAGAAACAGGGCATTTTACGGAATTGGGCCGTCAGGGGATCCCACCCCAATTAAGACGCAGCTGACCTCAGCCCGTGGCAGGGCTGCCCCAGGGTGGACAAGCCACCAGTGCTCTGTGTCTCTCCTCTTGTTTTCCAGGAATCCAAGAGTTTTGTAACCTCCGTCAGTCAAAAGAAGAGAACCTCATCAGTTCCTGAGACAAGAGGGTGCTGGGAGCCCCAGCAGTTCCCAAACCAAGGAGGGTGGCAGCACGCGCAGGCAGGCCTGGCCACCTTGGGGACAGGTAGGGGTTGCAGGCAGCAAGGGACCAGACGCTGGTGTGGTTTGAAGTCACTTTCTCAGAGACACTTTAATCACCTAATGTTTGTATACTTTTCCTTAGAACATATGTAAAGGGCAATTTTTTTTTTTTTTTTACAAACGTGCCATTTTAAAAATAAAAACGCCTCTGCGAACCTTCCCTCCAAGGCTTGTTTCACGTAGAAATAAACAGCTGCAGGAGGACCGTGGGATTCTGCTCTGTTGGAAGCTCTTTCGGTCGTAAAAAGTCCCATTTAAGTCATTTCTGCCTAAGAAAAGAACCAAAGGAATGAATGTGTGGCTTCCCTGCAGAACACACAGTCACATGTTCAAATGGCATAGTCCCGCAAGTCCTACACATGGAGAAGTCAAAACAGTGACAAAGCATGCTGGGTGTGTTCTGAGATCAGTGCACACGCTACAGCTGGCTATAGTAAAAAAAAAACAACCCTTGAAAAGCCCTTAATTCACCCACCTAAGACAATTTGTGGTCTGCGTATAAACCCGGTACAGTAATATGTGTACAGTATATTCCAGTAATTTCCAGTGTCTTCTACAGAACAGTTTTCAGGTTTTTTTAATTACATAAAAAGATATAGGCCGGGCACGGTAGCTCACACCTGTAATCCTAGCACTCTGGGAGGCCGAGGCGGGCGGATCACTCAAGGTCAGGAGTTCGAAACCAGCCTGAGCAAGAGCGAGACCCTGTCTCTACTATAAATAGAAAGAAATTAATTGGCCAACTAATATATATAGAAACAATTAGCCGGGCATGGTGGCGCATGCCTGTAGTCCCAGCTACTCGGGAGGCTGAGGCAGGAGGATCACTTGAGCCCAGGAGTTTGAGGTTGCTGTGAGCTGGGCTGACGCCACGGCACTCTAGCCTGTGCAACAAAGTGAGACTCTGTCTCAATAAATAAAAAGATATAAACTCTAGAATCATCCTCATTGCCATGAGAGGCTCACTCTGTGCTTGAGAAACACAGGACTGAGACCAGCTTAGAGTAGAGTAAACTCCCACTTTCCATCCACTCTGGGGCATAAAGGTGGAAGGGTGAGCAGGTCCCCTTGCTTCCCCCTCACTTGAGGAAGGTGGGACCCCTCTAGAGAGCCATGGGGTTGCAAAGCTCCAGGGCAGGCCCAGGGCCCAGTTTGATTCCTGCCTGGCTGGGTACCTGTCCACCTCGGGACGGGCAAAGCCCACCCAGACCTCAGCCCCCTGTGCCCTAAGAGCTGCACTTTCTCTCCAGACTCACCTAACGCTGGTGCATCTCTTCAAGGCCAGGCTTCTGGAAGTCACCTGGGCAAACCTGCAAGGGAAAAAGTCCCCCGTGGCTTTTCTGACCTTACGCGCAGGTGGGCTGAGCCTGCTGACTTGAGGCCAGAGAAAGCCCACAGCGCACAGAGAACCTGAAGACCTGATCGCTTGATGTTGTTGCATAAAGCAGCACTGTTCAAATTTAAGATCATTTCAGCATGAGCCTGGTCAAATTTAAAAGTCATCTAGTTCTCACTGCTAGAAATAGCTGCTAAGTTTAAAAACAGAGCACTTTATTTCCTTAATGCTATAGCTTTAAAAGAAAATCACTCAAAACTAACAATGGCAGTCACAAAAGGACAAATACTGTCTGCACTTATAGGAGGTTCCTAGAGTAAAACCCATAGAAACAAAATATTAGGTTATTAAGTATGGAATGTCCTATTTCCTTAATTACTAAGTTTGACAGTTGAGATCTCTGACATTTCACTTTGACGCTTCTGTGGGGGTTTTGTTTGTTTGTTTATTGTGAAGGTATGTCCTCATTTTTTCAAATGCACAGTTTGGCTTGTGATTATCTTTCAGTTTTAAGAGCAATTTTTGTGAAACCACAGATAAGTCAAAAATTTGTGTTAGTTTTGAATATGAGTTTCATTGTGGAACCAATGCAGAGCAGACAGCTCAAAATACCAACAAATAGTTTAAGAAGGATAAGGCTAATGAACGCACAGTATGTCAATAGTTTGAGAAGTTCCATTCTGGTGATTTTAATCTTGAAAATGAGCCATGTGAGTGACCTTGAGACCAAGGTGGATAATGATGAGCTGAAAGCTGTAGTGGAAGCGAATCCATCTCAACCTATGCATGAATTAGCAAGGTTTGACATTACTATTCCAACAATATGGGACCATTTGAAACAAATGGGCAAGGTAAAGAAGCTGGATAGATGGGTTCCACATGAATTAAACGAGTGTCAGAAGAGAAATAGTCTCAAAGCTTGGCTTTGTTGCTGTCACGACATGAAGGCAAACCATTTTGTGGTGTTACATGTGATGAAAAACGGATTCTTTTTGCCAATTGCAAGCATTCAGCACAGTGGTTGGATAAAGACGAAGTGCTGAAACAGTCCAAAACTGAATATTCATTAAAAAAAATCTAATGGTGTCTGTTTGGTGGTCAAGCACTGGTATTATCCACTACAGCTTCATGAAACCTGGTCAACCCATGACAGCGGATGTCTACTGCAACCAACTGGATGAAATGATGAGGACGCTTGTGATTAAGCAGCCAAGACTGGTCAACAGAGACAGGACAATCCTCTTGCAAGACCACATGTCGTAGAAAACAACGCTGCTCAAACTGTAGAGGCTGGACTTGGAAACTGTCTGTCATCCACTGTGTTCACCAGACCTTGCACCAAGTGACTTCCACTTCTTCTGGGCTTTGGACCACTTCTTGCAAGAAAGAATATTCAACTCTCAACAAGCTGTGGAAAACACCTTTCATGATTTCATCACCACTCACTCTCCAGGCTTCTTTGCTGCTGGCATAAATAAGCCACCATTAAGATAGCAAAACTGTGTCTATAGTTCAGGTGCATCCTTTGATTAACTGTACTGTTTCTTGTTTGAGACATAACAAACTAACCACCTGATTGGAAATCAGACATTTCGTATTTAGTGACCTAATAGAATGGAGGTTGCCAGAGGCTGGGGGAGGAGAAAACAGGGAGTTAATGTTTAATGGGTACAGAGCTTCAATTTGGGAAGACGGATGGTGGTGATGGTTGCATGACAATGTGAATGTACTTAATGCTACTGAACTGTATACTTTAAAATGGTAGATTTTATATATCTTTCACTACAATTACAAGAACAAAAACCATGGCAGCCTGCAATGTAAGACATTGCAAACTGCAGTTGCCCACAGGCCACCTGTACTTTGAGCATCTGGAGGGGAGTGGTCCAAGCGCTGGACCTCAGTGACTCACCGTCTGGAATACCGTCTGGGACAGAAAACTGGCCGTGACTTTGCTGAGGTCACTCTCTCCTCCCATCTTACAGAGGATGTAGCCGTACAGGTTTGCAGCTTGGAGAGAAATCCCAGCGATCACGAGAGCCTGCGCTCAGACAAAGCAAGGTCACTTTCGAGAGCGTTTACAGAAATGTCCCTCCCAAACCGAGAGACTGGCTCTGGCCTATGCCTAGTGACGGTAACAGCCAACCTTTACCCAGCACTTACAAACGCTTGTGGACCCTGCTGAGTCATCAGCAACCCGAGAGCCTGCTGCCATTGTCACCCCATTTTACAGGGAGGAAATCGAAGCGCAGAAAAACGAAAGCTGCGCCAGGTCACAGAGCTGGAGTGTGCACGACCAGGATCCAAGCTCCAGAGCCCACACTCCTAACCACAGTGTCACTTTACTCTCTATGGATATTCTGTGTTCTCACTGAATGGACTGGAGCAGAGCAATGAATTGTGATACCTCCGGAATAAAATTTCAGAACTCAGAGGCTCACTTATTCCTACCTAGGGGAGCTCCCTGTCCAAGGTAGAATGTCATACTCTTTTTAGAAAAACTCCTTTCTTATCAGCATTACTCATTCCTAAGAACCAAAAGGTAGAAACAACCAAATGACCATCAGCTGACAAATGGATGAATGCAACGTGGCCTCTTCACAGAATGGACATTACTCAGCCGTACGTGAAAAGGAATGAGGGCTGATTCGTGCCCCAGCACGATGCACCTCGAAACGTGCTCAGCGAGAGAAGCCGGTCGTAGAGCCCACACGGGACGTGATCCCACTTATATCTGTAGAGCCAGAAAGAATACTGGGTGCCAGGCGTTGGAGGTGGGGAAACAGGTACAGGGATGACAGCTAAAGGGTGCAGGCTTTCTTTTACGGGTGATGAAAATACCCCACAATTGCCTGTGGCGAAGGCTGCACACCTCCGTGACTACACGAGAAGCCACTGAATTGTACACATTCAAGGGGCGAATCCTATGGGATGCCAATTATGTCTCGACACAGCCTATATCTCGACACAGCCGTTACAACTGACCCATCAAGCAGTAACAAATAACGACCCAGGCCCTCCCGCAGCCGCTGGATGGGAGGGGTGCAGAGACGGGAAAGCAGCGCCCACGAGCAGGCGCTGCCGCCTCACCAGCCACTTGAGCTTCAGGGAGAACAGGGTGCTGAAGAAGAAGACAATCCAGATCACGGGGCAGATGATGAGGCCCAGCCAGAAGATCCGAGCTTCCGCTTCTGTGGCCGCCATGGCGTTTGGAGAGACCTGTCTCGGGAAAGCGATTGCACTTTCGAAACGAGCAGGAACGGCTGCACACGAGCACGCTCCCGCTGTCACCTGCCTGGCACCGGCTTTCGCTGCTCGCGCGTCTCAACGGAGCTCCAGGAGCAGGGTCTGGGCGGGAATCGGCGTGCACGGGACTCGAGGAGAATACCTTCCTGGCCTCGAACACCCAGTGGCTCTTCCCGTCCTCGTCTATCTGGTTCCACCAGCGGAGGCCCACCATGAGTCTGCCCGTCACGTTCTAGGGACAACAGACAGAGTCACTGCAGGCGGGCCCTGGGCAAAGAGTCGTCATCACCGTGTGGACAAATGAAGTAAAAGTCACCAGTTCCCGTCACACTTGTACTGGGGGCAGGAAGAAAAGAGCCCTGAGCTGCAGTGGTTTTTCCAATTAGTTTTTGAGGCTTTTTAACTAAGCTTACTTTACAATGTGACACACTCTCCTCCCCCCAAAATACATGTATCTTTATATTCATATTATGTTTTCAATATCTTACATATATATATATGTAAATTTTACCAAAAAATCCAAACCCACATGGGGTTGTCACCTTCATCATATACACACATGCAAGTCATGGCAGTTGACACCTGAAAGCCACTTATTAAACACCAAACTTTAAGTGACACTGGCTTGGCACACTTAAGCATGTCTCAGCATTCGGAACCAAAGCACCTCTTGGCCCCACACGCAGTGGGGACATGCCCCTCCGGAAGCAAGCGTCTCGGGAGCGGTGATGTCACAGGGGAGGGCCTCACCTTCACAGACCAGAAGTCCAAGGACAGCAGGAGAAGCACAGTGACAAAGCAGCCCACAAAGCTCCTGCTGAACCAGTCGCAGCACACGTAGGTGATGATGGCGCTCACTCGGAAAAACAGGTGGAAAAAGGTGGCCAGGGGGTGCCTAGGAAAGAACCCAGATGGTGCCCTCACTCCGAGTGCTTAGGGGACAGTTGCTGACCACGGCCCGCCTCTCAGACCTGCCCGGCGCTGTCAGCATTGCTCAATGGGATGCTGTCCCCGTGCATTTCAAGCCGAAACCTCTTTTCTCCCCCTCGAAGAATCCAGTACTTTCCCCTTAACTAGGCTCCTAATATCACGCGCCCTCCTTGAAACACAGTCACATTTGAAGTGAAATGTGACGGTGATCGCTGCCTTCCCTCCGAGCAGCGACTAGGAGCAGTTCCCCAAAGGTAAAGGTTGGGTTTTCCCACCAGTCTCTGAGCACCGAGCTCACGCGCAGCCCACGGGGCAGCCGTCTCGTGTCATCGGGGAACGGGTGTTCCTGGACAGAGTAAAATGACCCTGACGGGTGAATCGATGGTGCACTTGGATGTTGACATCTAACCTGGGGGAAGATGACTCCTGTTCACTGCGCCTTTAGACACAGACATGGTCAGAAAGGAGACAGCCCGCCAGGGGGAACGTGCTTATCCTACACCAGGTGCTTTTTTGTATTTTTTAGTGAGTCTGAAAGAAGAGCTCGGACCTTTTTCATTTAAAGGGTCACTGAATTATCTAGAGCAGATAAATGCTTACAGGGGTCAGGCAGGGGGTGAGGTAGGCCAGACAGAAGACACTCAGGGCTTTCTGTTTCTGTCTGTGGCCTCCCAGTTTTGATAGTGCACACGAGGAGAGAGCAATACTCAACTACAGTCAAGAAAACAACAGCGTCAGCCCCGTGGTGGACGGCAGTGCAAACAGCAGCTCAGCGCTGAGGAGGAGCTGGGAGGAAGGGAGGCAACTCTTGTCGGACTAGGCAACTGTGCAAACCAGACCCAGCACTGCCAAGCCGAGATCCTCACAAGCAGCCAGAAATCCAGACTTGCAATGGGAAATCTTGATTTTTAAATGATGGCAACTACTTGTTTTAATAAAATATCACAGGCTGTGTTTCTCACTGGCCTGCACGCTGTCAGCTTGCAACCTCTGGGTTAGAGTTCCAGAATATCATGGGGTTCTTCAAGTGAGAGGCAGGATGGGGTGGGCAGAGAGGCCCAGGGCAGAGCTGCCAGAGAAAGATCGTGTGCATTCTCCCCAAGTAGAAACAGGGTCCGAGTAAGCAAACCATAGGCGCCCATAAAATGGCGGGGTTTCTGACACCCAAGGGAACGTTAACTAAGATTCAGAAGCGGAATCCATAGTGACTTTTGCATGTACTCCTGGTGTTCCGAAGGAAGAGTTTTCACCAGAACAGTTCTCACCCAGCCCAGAAGGTGCACCCAGCATTTAATAATCAGACATGGTCGTGCAGAACTTCAAAATGGCCTGGAATATTCCAGAAGATAAGACTCTTGGGAGTCTCATACCTTTTCCCCCTTAAACCACATTGAGAATTTGTCAGCTAACTGTCTGAATACAATTTTGCCCCTTGCCCCTGAAGGTAAGTGAATATTCTTACAACGACTAAAAGTTCTTTAAGGGCTCAGCCCCTGTTTAAGATACTTTTTGTAGCCCCAATAGCACCTGGTGTTTTAGATTCCCGGCAGATACATTTGTTGTGTTGAATCTTGTAATCGGTTCAGTTAGGATCAGTGGAAACACCTGTCTTCTTTGTAGAACGACATTGATGTAAAAAATATATATATAGCTTTTAAAAGAGGTCAGAGCATGATGTAAGTGTGCGCTGATCCAGGTAAAGCCTGGAAGTGAATGTGTTCAAATAAATCCCCTGCCCACCTACTTCTTTTTTATTTTTGTCTGGTTTTCCCGAAATAAAATGCAGAAAAAAGTTCCAATAATTGGACGCTTCCACTTAGCTGAGTCCTGATTGACTGAACGGAAGGTATTACTATTATTCAAACAAAGCCCGAAGCAAGTGGACAGGATGCCTGTCGTGCTTGAAAATGTTGCCTCGGTCCTGTCTCACGCAGGTTGCCCTCGGCTCCTTCCACGTCCCCACCTGGTCCACATCTGGAGTTGGCCGGCCCGTGCCTCGGCTCATGCTACCGTGGCCTCAGAGCAGTTTTCTACTTTTGAGAGGTTTGAAGGCCGTGGCTCAAGCTCATCTACTCTTCCCCACCATGGGGTCCACTGTCCTCCAGCCACCTTGGCAGTGCAGAGCACACACGTGTGCCCCCAGCACCTTCACTTCTCAGCACCACTGGCTTCCGAACCCCACCCCCACCCGGGAGGTTGCCCCTTGAAAGGCAGACAGCCCAGCGGTCACGGCCACGAGCTTTGTGAGCACGGGCACTGGGCCACCGGGGTTCCAATCCGGGCTCCAAGCTCCAAGTAGCTCCGTGGCCTTCCCTAAGCTATATAACCCTGCAAGGCCTCAGTCTCCTCTTCTGCAAATTGGGAATGCCAAAAACTACTTGCTAGGACGCTGAGAAGATGGCGTGAAGGTGGCACATGTGAAGTGCCAGAAACACCCAACATGCTCAGTCGTGGGCAACAGCTGTCACCATCTCAGCCCTCAACATGGTGCCAAACGGTTCCACCACTAAGAGCCAAACTGTAAAATTCCCCCTACGACCACAACTTTCTCTCTTTCACTCCCGAGGGGCCTTCTTTTCATCTTGTGGGGATCCCCCAAGATTCCAGAACCCCCCCTCGTATTCCCCAGAATGAACCTTCATCATGCTCCACTTTAACAGGTGGCATCCTCTGCTCAGTGTCCAACACCCGCCCCCACCCCGCCACGCCAGCCAGGTAGAAGCCTGTCGCCTCAAGGAGAAGGGAGAGAAAATGGCACGATATTGAAAGGGGTAAACGAAATTACTGGAAGTGTCAAGATGGGGAGATTCTTAGTGGGCTTTTGCTCAGTTCTCCTCTGTGTATCCATTTGCACAGTTGTGGACCCCAGAACACCCACCGTCGTCCTCCCTGGAGGGGCACACAGTGAGTTCTCAGCCTGCAACATGCAGGAAAGTCACCTGGGGACGTCTTACGCTGTGCACGGGACACCAGGATCACAGACTGGGGCGGGGCCCGGACACAGATCGCACAAAGGAAAAGCGCGGCTCTGTACCCAGCCCAGCAAACTACAACCCAAGGGCCAAATCCGGCCCACGGCCTGCTTCTGTGAACGAAGCTTCGGTGGAGCACGGCCACACCCACCCACTCGCTGGCCTGCAAAGCCAAAAATATTTACCCAGAGCGCGTGCCCACTCCCGCTCCAGACGCACAAGAATGATCTGGTGATGAAATTAGGCACCAGTCATTCAAAACAAACCCAAATGAAACAAACTCCCCCACCTGCTCTCATACCCCCCCAAAAAACTACTTTCAAAAGCTGAGGGGTGGTTGCCGCCTGTCCGGCAGAACCAAAGGATGGTGCTGGAAGTCAGGACAGTGTTACCTCTGGGGGTGGTGAGGCGGGTGGTGCCAGGCAGGGGCCCGGGGGAGCCTTCTGGGTGCTGGGGTTGCCCTGGATCTTGATTCTTGCACGCACACGTGTGTAAGATTCATGGGACCATGCACTGTGACAAGTGAGCTTTACTTGATAGACACTACACCTTAATTTAAAAATTTTTCCTCTTCAAAGCCACTTACCGAAGACAAATCTTTGCAAGTCACTCTCAGTGGAGTCACATGTGACACAATCCAGCAATCACACTCCTCAGTATTTACCCAAATGAGATGAAAACTCATGTCCACAGCCAGGAGTTGTGGCACACCTGTAATCCCAGCACTTTGGGAGGCCAAGGCAGAAGGATCACTTGAGGCCAGGAGTCTGAGACCAGCCTGAGCACAAGCAAGGCCCCGTCTCTACACACAAAAAAAACAGAAAAATTAGCCAGGCATGGTGATGTGTGCCTGTAGTCCCAACTGCTTGGGAGGCTGAGGCAGGAGGATCACTTAAGCCCAGAAGTCTGAGGTTGCATTGAGCTGTGATGACGCCACCGCACTCTATTCTGGGCAACAGAGCCAGACCCTGTCTCAGAAAAAAAAAAAAAAAGAAGAAGAAGAAGAAAACTTCTGTCTGTACAAAAAGCAACACACAAATGTTCACAGTAGCTTTACTCATAAATGCCAAACCTCAGAAGCAACTAAGGAGTCCTTTGACAGCGGAGTAGGTAAACTGTGGCAGCTCCGGACTAGAGAGCGTCATTCAACACTACAAAGAAATGAGCTATCAAACCACAGAAAGGCCTGGGGAACCCTGAGCGCATATTGCTTAGTGAGAGAAGCCCGTCTGAAAAGGCTGCCTACTGGCTGGTTCCAGCTACACAACCTTCTGGAAAAGGCCAAAGCATGGGGACAGTACAAAGGTCGGGGGTGGCCAGGGGGGCTCCAGGGTGGTACAGGGAGGGATGGACAGGTGGGCCACAGGGGATTTTTAAGGCAGTGAAACTGCTCTGTGCAATACTGTCGTGCTGCATGCGTGTTATTGTGCGCCGGTCAAAACTCACCGCCGAGAGTGAGCCCTCGTGTAAACTGTGGACTTTGGCTCACTGGTTGCAACAGACAGACCACGCTAACACAAGATGTGAAGGGGAACTGACAGAGAGAAGGGGACTATATGGGAATCCTCTGTACTTTCTCCTCAATTTATCTGTAAACTGCAAACTGCCCTAGAAAAATAGATCCCAAATTATAAAGGTGGATGGATCAGGTGGGGGCATCCATCTAGACAGTCAGCTAGGGAGGGCGTGGCGTCCGGACGCAACGCGTCACCTTTCCACTACTCCTACAGCAGGTTTCACTTGGGGGGGTTTGAGGGGGGACTTGATTCATCCTAAATTCAGCAGTGATCTAACAGCATTTTAAAAAGTTGCCTTTTATTTGTTTAAATTACTTTGAAAACTGCACTCTGGTTTTTAAGACCATGTCCAAGTTGAATTCAAACACTGTATGTTCAATTTCCTGTCATCTTTCAGACATTCTGGAAGGCTTCCTGCCTGTCAGCATGGCGAAGGTCTGAGGAAAGGCATTACCTGTGGTCCCCAACGCCCTCTCCCTGCCCCAGGGCCGGGTACCGGTCGGTGGCCCATTTCCTAACCCATCACCGCCAGCCCCACCACGCCCTATCTACCCCCCACCCACAGTCCGTGGGAAAATTGTCTTCCATGACACCGGTCCCTGGTGCCAAAAGGTTGGGGACCACTGATTATTTTTCCCTCTTGGTTTTCTTTGCTGCTAAAAAGAAAGCATCTGAGATGATGTCTAGAACTTGCTTCAGAATCATGCGGGCGTGGGGAGTGGATGGACGGGGGTGAGGGTGCCACGGGCCAGCATGGGCCGGTGCCGACGGAGCAACGGGAAGGTCAGCTTCGTGCTTCTCTGTACTTTTATGTAAATTTGAATGAAAAAGTAGAAAAAGAAAGCAGTCGGCAGAAGCAGCCTCAACTTTGCATGGAGACAAGACGCCGTTCAGAATAAACCTCGCCCACGGTTGATATTCTGGGTGCTAGGTAGCCCATCTGTGCTAAAAAAACAACAACCAATAAACAAAAAATTTCAGACCTAAAAATCCCCAATTGAGTATCTGGCCATCACAGCTGGATGCATGAGGAAAATTCCAGAAAGCAGTTTCCTTTCTTCTGGGTTTGCCGGCTGGTCGGCCACAAAAAAAGGGAGTGGGGCCACCCCTCTGTGGACTGCAAATGCCCAGCCCTCCCCGGTGGTCCAGCGAGTCCAGATCCAGGCGCCGGCCCATCCTTGCTGGGCGCACGGTCCCGGGCAAGGCGCTGATCCACGCTAAGCCGCGCGTGTACAACGGGAGGACAGCATCCACCTCGGACGCCTGGGCTGCTGGGAGATAAAATGCCCACCATGCAGGGTCCGGGGAGACCTCGAGTGACTGTGGCTAATGTCACTCTCCTGACTGCTTGTCTCAGTAATAGTCAAGATTTTTGAGAAGAAAGAGAAAAGCCCGTGACCAGGGATGCTCTTTTTGGATGTCCTCTGTTAGATGGGTGTTTTCCCCCATTGCTAAAAATGAGTAGGGCATTGCTATTTATGTCTTCGGCCCTGACACCCACTCACACTCAGGTGGCTTCTCCGCTGACAGTGGTGCACCGCTATGAAGGTGCCGGGGGCAAGGGGACCCCTAAGTGCTGGGGGAGACAGCGAAGATGGCATTTGCCCGGGAGAAATACATCCTGTCACTTCACCCACTGTCCTCTTCACCCGTCCTGGGCGCTTGTTAGCAGGACCCCGCAGCCCCACCCCAGACCCCTGAGCCAGAATCCGCATTTTAACAAGACCCCCAGGTGACCCAGGACCACTGAAGAGCCTCCTCTATCCCATTTTCTTTTTCTTTTTTTTTTTGAGACAGAGTCTCACTTTATTGCCCAGGCTAGAGTGAGTGCCGTGGCATCAGCCTAGCTCACAGCAACCTCAAACTCCCGGGCTCAAGCAGTCCTGCTGCCTCAGCCTCCCAAGTAAATGGGACTACAGGTATGTGCCACTATGCCCGGCTAATTTTTTTCTATATATATTTTAGTTGGCCAATTAATTTCTATTTATAGTAGAGATGGGGTCTCACTCTTGCTCAGGCTGGTCTCGAACTCCTGAGCTCAAACGATCTGCCCACCTCGGCCTCCCAGAGAGCTAGGATTACAGGCTTGAGCCACCGCGCCCGGCCTATCCCATTTTCAAGATAAACTCACACCTATAATCCTAGCACTCTGGGAGGCCGAGGCAGGAGGATCGCTCAAGGTTGGGAGTTCAAGACCAGCCTGAGCAAGAGCGAGACCCCGTATCTACTAAAAATAGAAAGAAATTAATTGGCCAACTGAAAACATAAAGAAAAAATTAGCCGGGCATGGTGGCGCATGCCTGTAGTCCCAGCTACTCGGGAGGCTGAGGCAGGAGGATCACTTGAGCCCAAGAGTTTGAGGTTGCTGTGAGCTAGACTGACGCCACAGCACTCTAGCCCAGGCAAAAGAGTGAGACTCTGTCTCTAAAAAACAAAAACAAAATAAAATGACCCACATGCAACATCAGCTCCATGTCCCTTCCTGGTTCTGGCTTCTGTGCGTCCAACGACAGCACATCCTCCTACCTCCCCCGACAGCAGGCGTGGGGGACCAGGTTTGGGGACTGCTGGGATGTCTGAGCCGAGGCTGATGCCAGGTGCGTGTAGATTCCATTCAAAGGCCAGAGGTTCCATTCAAAGGCCAGAGGTTCGTGTGTGGAAGTGAATAAAAGAACAGACTTCCCTCTGGTCGCCACAGGTTTTCCCTCTTGTTTCTGTTCTTTATTTCTTTTTAAAAAGACCTCCCGACTAAAGAGGCTGGGTATGCTGGGCATCAGAAGGGAAGTATGAGCAAACGGGGACAGTCAGGGCCGCCGGCTGCCTGTGTGCGGATCCTCGCCCCCACGCCCCAGCCCAGGGGCTGCGGAGGAGCCAGCACCCAGGCAGACCCGCCCGGCACCCACGCAGTCCAGCCACGGCCTGTCGTCCACTCCCCGACGCTGCTGGTCTTCTGGACCACGTCTTTTTTGCAGAAGCTCCAGGGTTTTCCCCCATTGCTTTAAATGGGGGCCCCGAAGGACTGAAAACAGGCATCCAAACAAAAACGCGTGCACAGTGCTCACTGCAGCATGCGTCGCAATTGCCAAAAGGTGGGAAAACTCCAAATGCCTATCCTCGGGTAGGTGGAGAGACAAGACGTGGTCTGTCCATGCAACAGGGTGTTCATTCATCTATGAAAACATGACATTCTGACATGCTACGCGATAGGACACACTTGAAAAACATGAAGCCGTGTGACAGAATCCAGGCACAAAAGGATAGGTGTTATATGATTCCATTTGCATGAGGTACCTGGAATAGCTAAAGTCACAGAAAGTAGAAGAGAGAGCACCAAGGACTGGGGGAGGGGATCGCAGGAGTTAGTGTTAATGGGGACAGACGACAGAACTTCAGGGGGACAAGATAAAACGGTTCTGGAGACGGATGGCAGTGACGGCTGCACAACAGTATGAATGCATTTAATGCCCCTGACTGTCCACTTGAAAATGGTAAGTTCATGCTGTGCATATTTGATCACAATAAAAACACATAAAGGCTTGAGGCTCTGATACAGACTGCAACGTGGATGAGCCCTGAAGACACCGTGCTAAGTGAAAGAAGCCAGACGCGAAGGGTCAAGTGTCGTATGATCCCATTTCTATGAAACGTCCAGAACAGGCAAATCTATGGAGACAGAGAGCAGGTTAGTGGCTGCTCAGGGCTGGGGGTGGAATGGGGAGTGACCGCTTGGTGGGTGCGGGGCTGATGAAAATGTTCTGGAGGCCGGGCGCGGTGGCTCACGCCTGTAATCCTAGCACTCTGAGAGGACGAGGCAGGCGGATCACTCAAGGTCAGGTGTTCGAAACCAGCCTGAGCAAGAGCGAGACCCTGTCTCTACTAAAAATAGAAAGAAAATTAATTGGGCAACTAAAAACATATAGAAAAAATTAGCCGGGCATGGTGGCGCATGCCTGTAGTCCCAGCTACTTGGGAGGCTGAGGCAGAAGGATTGCTTGAGTCCAGGAGTTTGAGGTTGCTGTGAGCTAGGCTGACGCCACGGCACTGCAGCCCAGGCAACAGAGTGAGACTCTGACTCAAAAAAAAAAAAAAGAAAAAGATAATGTTCTGGAATTATTGGTGAATGTTGCACGACACTATGAAAGTCCTAAATGCCACTGAACTGTGCATTTATTAAAACAGTTGATTTTTATATCACATATATTTTACCACAATTTTTACAAAGAAGGGAAGAGAGCAACGGGAGAAGGAAAGGCCCCGACTTCACCTGCTTTCCCTAAGCAAGCGGCAGCAGGGCAGGTGACAGTGAGTAGAGGGCCCAAGGGGCAAGTTCAGACCCAGCTCCACCACCGAGGACCTGTGTGACCCTGGGCAAGTGATTTAGCCTCTCTGTGCACCAGTTTCCTCATCTATAAGATGGAACGATCCGAGCCGGAGCTGCTGCTGTGCTGCACAACCCCAGGGGGCGCCATTCAGTCGCAGTCCGTGTGGACCGGCCGTACACAGCACGCCGGCCTCACGGGGCTCCTGGGGAATCACAAGGGAGTAACACCGCATGGCGACAGCTCAGGATCCCGCCTGGCGGGCAGCCGGCGTTCAATGGCGTCACAATGCCTTTGCACCGGGGAGTAGCCACTCCACCATCTCTCCTTTGGAGAACTCGGGGCTTCTGCACGTACGAATCGCCGGGGGCCGTGTTAAAATGAAGATTCTGATTTAGCAGGTGTGGGGGGGCTGAGAGTCTGCATTTCTAACAGCTCCCGGGGCGCTGAGCTGCTGGCCCAGGGGCCGCATGGCAGGTGTGGGGAAATGCAGTGCCCTGCCGTGTTCCTTCCCCGGGCAGCTGCGCCACAGCGCCATGGAGCTGCCGGTCGCTGGGTGACTTGGGACAGCAGAAATGTCTTCTTCGCAGCTCTAGAGGCCAGCGTTTCTGAGAGGGTTAGGGCTTCGGCGTATCTTTTGGGGAAGACGCAGGTCAACCTGTAACATCTCTCTTGGAACGAATGAGCCCAAAGAAAGTAAGCGAGGTAGGAAGCGGGCACTGAGCTATTTTATAGAGATCGGGACACTGGTGCTCAGAGAGGGGACAAGGACCGCCCAGAGTCGAGCAAAGAGCCACCACACGACGATGCAGGCAGGTGCTGCGCCAGGGCACTCGGCAGGGGCAGGGGTGGGGGTGTGAGCGCTGAAATCCGCCCTGCTCCCCCCCTGGCTGTGTGACCCGGTGGGGTCTGCGACTGCCCCAGGAGGCGCTGCCTTTCCTAGTTTGCACGGCGGCGCCCTATGGGCTGGCAGCTGCTCCTGCAGAGCCAGCACGAGGCCCCGTCTCCCTGCTCTCTCTCAGCCCAGAGTTCCGAGGCTGCCCCCAGGATCCCGGATCACGGGGCTTAACCACGGACCCCGACAGCTAACGCAACACGCGACCCCAGACGGCGGCCTCTGAACGCCAGTCTCCACTCCAAGGGGCCGGGGCTCCCCGGAGAAACGGCGGATTCCGGGTACGAATGCGCACCGGGACCTCGGAACAGCCCGGATGGCAAGGAGGCTGCCAGAGACACCCCGAGACTCAGAAGCCAACTGGAAGAGGTTCCCAGTGGCCAAAGATGGGACAATTCGAGTAGCTATAAGAATATGTCTTCATCCGTGAGTTCATGTGATACTTAAAAAAACAAAACCCTCACTGGTCACCTCCTGAGGGGCGTGGGGGGAACTACTAATAACTCATCACTTCCGAACTTAGTAGCGAAGGGAAGGAATCGAGCATGCGTGTGTCTCTTCGCTACAGAGTGCAGCTTGCGATGACTAAGTATTTGCTAAGGGGAGTTTCTCTTTCTGGATCACCCTGGCTCACAAGTGAGGACGGTATGATAGAGTCGGAATGCAACCATGTCACAATCCCTAAAGAATTCCAGGATGGGGACGTGAAGCCCCAGCAGCTACGGAGACACGATCAGGTTAGGAGCCTCCCAACAGAGGGATGCGCTCAGTCTTTGAAGCCAGAATGTTCCCCCCACCACTACCACCACCACCAAAAAATCACACTGAATCACATCAAGCCTCTAGTTCTCACTGCTCATTCACAAGAAATGCAGGGGACCAAGGAAAATATTAATGGATGCTGCAGGGATGCAATCGGCAAGCTCTAGAGAACAAAAGATCAGCTGCAAAGCAAAAAATTATTTTTTTTTTTTAAATAAGAGAAGGGATAGGGAGGGAGTGAGGGAGAAGAGGGGAGGAGAGGGCTTGGAAACCTACACAGTAAAACGGGTCGTATACAGCAACCAACCGCAACGTGTGGACGTTGTTTCGATTGTTCAAACAAATGAGTAGTAAAAAGCTATGAGATAATCAAGGATACTTGGACACCAGTTGGATATTTGTGACATCTGAGTATCATCGATTATTTTAAAATTTTAGAAGTTGAAAGTAGAGAAAATTCTGTTGTGGTTTTGTTTTTAAAAACGATTCATGTCTTTTAGAGGTAACATCAAAATACTTAACAGTTGATGTGATCTCTACACTCTGCTTCAGAATGACTGGCGGAGAGGAGGATAGGGCAGAAATGAAACAAGGTCGGGGCGATGAGGATATGGGTTTTGCCATATTATTCTTTTTCGTACATGTTTGGAATTCTCCCTGGTAATTCTCTTTTTTTCCTTAAGTGATCAGGGAAGCAGACTCCTGCCTTTCAAATTCCAGTTCCACCACTTGCTGTGTGACTTCAGACAAGCGAGTCAACCTTGCTGGGCCAGTTTCCCAGCTGCAAAATAGAGAGAATCACATCTACCTAATCTCGAAGCCTGGAGCACAGCGGGCTCTCTGCAGACACCCACGTCTTTCTCCCGACTCTGAGTTAGGCTCTGTGGTAGCCGGCCTCAGACATGACCACGGTGATCCCGACTGCCTGATGTTCATACTGTGTCACCACCTCCCACAACGAACCAGGGCCGGTCAGCAGAGTGGCCACCAGGACATATCAGAAGTGACTGTATGTCACTTCCGAGATTAGGTTATCAAAGACATGGCAGCTTCTGTCTTTTTTTTTTTTTTCCGTTATATTTGGGCTTTATTTAAGCCATTTGGTTTTGCATCGCCTTTTAATAAGGCGATGTCACTGAAACTGTTGTATTTGAAATGTTAGCAAAGAGAACTTTGGTTCGAGAGAGAAATCAGGCAACTAAATGAATTATAAAGGTAAGCAAATATGTAACAAATCATTACTAACAACGGATCCATAGTGCTGCGGTTCCTACTAATGGAGCCACATGAATACAACTCCTACCAACCGGCCCACACCAGTTCCCACACATGGGTTCACTTCCATGTGGTTCCCACCAGTGGATACTGTTCCCACCAGGTCTATATGGGGACATAGTTTCCCCAGTGGGTCTATATACTGATCCTGGTTGCCACCAATGGGTCTATACTGATACTGTTCCCACTACTGGGTCTATACACTGATCTTGTTCCCACCAGCAGACCTATGCTGATCCTGATTCCCACCAGAGGGTCTATACTGATACTGGTTCCCACCAGCCGGTCTCTGCACTGACACTGGTTCCCACCAGCAGGCCTATACTGATCCTGACTCCCACCAATGGGTCTATACTGATCCTGGTTCCCATGAGCCAGTCTCTGCACTGACACTGTTCCCACCAGCCGATCTATACTGACGCGGTTCCCCTTGAGGAGGCCACAGGAAGCCCAGCGCACTGTGGCACCATGAGCACCTACCCTGGGTCTCCCCATGGTGCCAAGATGGAGGCAGGAAGCCCCTGCTGCTGGTACCTGCCTGCCTGATGCTGCCGTCATGCCTGACACCGCTGCCCTCACACACCTGCCTCCTCTCCCCTGGCCCTCCCCTCCCCCACCGGGCAGGGGGGGGCCATTGGCACACCAGCAACGCTTACCTGCGGTCACCTGCATGGCGACAGTGGCAGGCCAGCAGCTTCTGTCTTGATCGCTCTGTCTTGCTCTCTCCCTCGCCCTCCCTGGGGCAAGCCAGCTGCCACGCTGAGAGCGGCCCTATGTCAGGAGGCCCACGTGGCCGGGAACTGCGGTCTCCAGCCAACAGCCACGTGAGGGCTCCGTCTTGGAAGCAGCTCCTCCCGCCCCAGTCGAGCCTTCAGATGATGGCGACCTCCCGGCACCTGAGCCAGAGCCACCCGGCCACACTGCTCTGACGCCTGGCCTTCAGGCACAGCACGAGATGACAACATTTGCTGCCTGGAGCTACTAGGGAACCTTTACTCTTGTTTTCACCCTCGCTCTGAGTGGGGTGAGCTTTTTTTGCACTGGAGGTAGAAAGTAGAATTCACCCATTTAAGTCCTTTTTTTTTTTCCTAAAGAGCTACTCAATTCTGCTAGAGAGTGGCAGAATCTGACGGCATCATGTGATTAATCAGGCCTATTACCTGGCTCTCGGGAGCTCCGGTTCCCTCACCTGCAGAATGGAAAATCCTGTCTTTCCTTACGCTTTTATTCTTGACCATTCTAATGTTTCCGGAAGGAGGATGTGTCCACTAACGGTTGCAAATATTTAATATAGTGTTTACTTCCCACCCCTACCTCCCAAAGCTGTAACAGAACTGGCGTACTTTAAAATGTGCTGTTTCATTTTAGAAACAGTAGCCATCGGTGGGCAACCTAACTTAGAGGTTATTTAACGGGAGAACCGAGTGATGCCACATTCATTCATTCAGCAAACACTGAATCGCTACCTCAACCTCCCTGTGGGAGTCTCATTAAACTGGTTTATATATATATATTTTTAGAATGGCCTATGACATTTTTTAAAGTATTCTTGCTTTCTGGCAACTAAAGCAAGTTCCAGATGCAGTTTGACTGGTTTCTACCTCAAGACTTGGAATCGGCTCCTCTGTAAGGAGTCCTGGGTTCTCTGAGTGGAGAAGAGAATTAAAGACCAAAATGTGGGGGCTGGGATTATAGGCAAGAGGTGGTGGACAGCAAAAGCATGCCATTTCTGGGCCAACGTGAGTAGTAACAGAACTCAAAAACAGAAAATGTGCTGGCTGGGCGAGGTGGTTCACACCTGTAAAACCAGCACTCTTGGAGGCTGAGTTGGGAGGATTGCTTGAGCTCGGGAGTTCAAGATCAGCCTGAGCAAGAGCGAGACACTGATTTTATCAAAAATAGGGGAAAAAATTAGCTGGACATGGTGGCACACACCTGTAGTCCCAGCTACTCAGCAAGCTAAGGCAGGAGGATCACGAGCCCAGGAGTTTGAGGTTGCTGTGAGCTATGATGACGCCACTGCACTCTAGCCCAGGTGACAGAGCAAGAGACTCTGTCTCAAAAAAGAAAAAAAAATGTCCTTTTAGGAGATAACATCATTTCTGCAGTACCTCTGCCAAGAATCATAACCTGAATCTAATCATGAGAAACATCAGACAGACCCAAGTTAAGGTACATTCCTCAAAACAGCCTTTACTCTTCAAAAATTTCCATGCCATGAGAAATCAAGAAAGGTTATGAACTATTCCAGAATAACTGAATGCAATGGCAAGCCCAGACTGTATCTTGAACTGGGGAAAAAAGAACTGCTATAAAGGACACTGCAATATGAACTGCGCTAGATAATCTCTTATTTTCAGTCATTAGAATCTGCTTACATAAGAGAATGTCCTGTTGTCAGAGTACCACACTGAAGTCCTTAGGAGTAAGGAGGCACATGTTCAACTTACTCTAAAACACTTAAGAAAACGAATACACACACACCACACTCACACAGGTGAATCTTGGTAAAGGGAATGCATCTGGTCTTAGTACTATCTTGCTACCTTCCCACAAGTCTGATGTTATTTCAAAGTAAAAAAAGAATTAAGTCCTTTTAAGGATATCAATTCAAAATATTATTTTCCAATTTAACATCTCTCTTTGCTGTATTTTATGATTCTTTCATTTGGGGTTTCATTGACTGCTAAAACGCCCACCATACGGAAAGCAGTAAGTTTTATAATTACCGTGTATTTTTGTTTACAGGTTTATCCAGTGCTCCAAATAATCACGGATGCTAGATGTGAATTTTTCATTGAAATGGCCCAAAGATGTAGAATTAAGTTTGTAATCAACACATACATGTTTTTAATTGATTTTACCATTAAGAAATAGTAAGTTTAATAAATTGAGCTCAGAGCGACTACGCGTTTACTGAGCACCTATTATTTACCAGGCATAGCGCTAAATCAGAGTGGAGTGAAGCAAATGGACCAGGCCCCGCCTTCCTAGACGTGACTAGTCTCTTTCAAGGAGGCAAAGCAGCCAAGGAGCTATTTCAACACACCGTGAAAAGTGTCATTAATGGGGTAGGCAGAGTCACATAACTGATACAGCACAATCACTGTCCAATCAGAATGCACAGTGGTGCCAGGTCCCATCCTGCTGGCCCTGCTGGCCCTGGTGCTAACCCTTTAGTGGCAGGGGCTCGTCCCAGGGCAGGGTGTCCATGAGGCTCTTGGCTATTTGCTGACATTTTAACAGACATAGGGACCCAAGAGAGGGACACGACAGCTGGCCATAAGGCCTGGGGTAGACACCAGGGCCGTGGGGACTAAGAGGAGAGGTGCCTTGCTCAGAGTAGGGGACACTGCTTAGCAGTGATGAGGACTAAGATCTAAGGGACACGGGGCTTCTTCTTGGGGTGACGAATGAGTTCTGGAATTAGACAGTGGTGATGGCTGCACAATGTTGTGAACATACTAAAAATCCCTGACCTGTACACCAAAGGTGTGAATTTTATGGTATAATTCTATCTTTATTTAAAGATGTATTTTCAAGTTTTTTTTAAAGATGTAAGGACAAATTTAGGTGACAGATTGAGAGGGCAGTGTGCACAAAGGCTGGGAAAGAGCAGGAACACAGAGGCTCAGGGTACATAGCCCCGAATGGCCTTGGACGTCCACACGCACAGCCCGACCCGCAGGGCTGGCCTATCGCAAACAGGCCCCCCGGTCAACCAGCAGTGGCTTCCAGAGGTTTAGGGAGAAAACCACAGAATCAGAGCAGAACTGCAACTCAAGGCTACTCGCAGGCCTGGAAAATGTAGAAATGCTTTTGTCGGTGGCTCACGCCTGTAATCCTAGCACTCTGGGAGCCTGAGGCGGGCGGATTGCTCAAGGTCAGGAGTTCAAAACCAGCCTGAGGGAGACCCCGTCTCTACTATAAAAAAAAAAAAAAATAGAAAGAAATTAATTGGCCAACTAAAAAATATATAGAAAAAATTAGCCGGGCATGGTGGCGCGTGCCTATAGTCCCAGCTACTCGGGAGGCTGAGGCAGGAGGATCGCTTGAGCCCAGGAGTTTGAGGTTGCTGTGAGCTAGGCTGACGCCACGGCACTCACTCTAGCCTGGGCAACAAAGCGAGACTCTGTCTCAAAAAAAAAAAAATAGAAATGCTTTCGTCGGGGTGATGTGTTCTGCCCGCTGTAGTCAGGGTGGGGTAGAGGGCTGCAAACCCGGGTGCTGGCAGGGCCAGGCTGGTGAATAAACCGCTGGCTGGGTGAGGGCGGAGGCTTGCCCAGAGTGGGGGCAGGTCACCCAGCTGAGCTCCAGCAGCTTTTCCAAAGCAGCCAGCAATCCAGATTCCAAAACATATTAACTTATTGAGGTGAACTTCACACCACATAAAATTAAGCATTTTAAGTGAACCATGCAGCGGCACAAAGTGAACTATTCATACCGTTGTTCCAAAACCCGGCACCCGGTGGGCAGTTTCTCCCCGCCCCCGCTCCTCCCGGCCCCCGCAGCCACCAGGCTGCCTGTCTCCGCACGCTCATCTATCCCGAGGAATCCGGATTTTCAATGTGACCTTTTCCAAGTTTTAAATTTAAATTCAAATTCATTTAAAATACCACCGTGGCCTAAGAGAACATGTTTGAGGCTTGGAGTCAGTCAGCTGACTGTCACTTTGCAATTTCTCTTCTAAAGTATTTTACGGCCCAGGGGAGAAAGACACCGCATTTGAATTCAGGGAAAACGCAAGGATCCACGCACGCAGGATCTGTGGCTGGCTCTGAGCCATCCTGGAAGCCGCCTCGTTCCTGTAGCGCCAGGGGCCTTCGGCTGCCCAGGAACCCCCAAGGCCGAGCACCCACATGATGAGGACGGCCTCGGCCCCGGGGGATTCTGCCCTTGCATCCAACCCCAAGTTACCAAGCTGGTCTTTACTAAGGAAGAGTCTCCCCAGAATATGTGGCTGAGCCTCGTATCGAGGCATCAACCCTCCCCTCCCCAGTGAAGGTAGACAGACACACACACACACAACCTTAAACCACGTAGCATCCCCTACTTACCCAGAAATGGACAACCTCACAAAATACGCCCAGCCGCTCAGGGCACATCAGCGTCACACTGCAGGAGCCTGACACCCATTCTGACTCACACTGAGTCAGCACCTTCAGGGACTGAGCCCAAGACCCTGCGGTTTCGGCCCCTGGTTCACTGGAGCTCCCTGGGGACGCTGAGGAAGGCGAGGCCCCCTGGGAGTGCGTGCCCTGCAGCCTGGGCCTGACCTGCTGCCCTCAGCCGCCACGCCGCAGCCGCAGAAGCCCCCAACATGCACACGCTGGGGCAAAGGTCAACACAAGCCCCATTCCCGAGTGTGTCCCTGGAGTTCAGCCACTTGGGGCTCCCGGCATCTCCCAGCGGCTCCCCTTCACTGGCCTCCTAACAGATCTCAAGGCTTCCATCCCTACCCTACCGGCCACACGGCAGTCACAGGCGGCTGTCCCACGTGTCAATCAGATCCCTCCTCTCCTCTGCTCAAGCCTCTCCAAAGACTGCCCATCCAACGCAGACAAAACTCCAGATTCTCCACTGGGCTCTTCAAGGCCCTACAAGGTCCCTCCCCGACCGAATCTCCAACTGTCTTCTCATCCCACTGTCCCCCTTTCTATACCCTGACCCAGTTCTGACAATCCCCAGAATACAATAACCCCCGACCCCAGCCTCAGGACCTTTGAACATGCTGTTTCTTTTGCCAAACACCCTTCCCATAGATCTCTCCATACCCAGCTCCTCCTGCAGGTCTCAGTCCACAGCGTCTCTTCGCAGAGGCCTCCTCTGAGCCCTCCCTGACTTAAAGATGCCCTGGTCCTCGATCCCTTTTTATCAAATTCCCCTTCATAGCACTTACCACTCTCGGAAGTTACTTTGTTTGGATATTTGCTTATATGTGTATCGTCTTCTCCCTAAGTAAAATGTCAGCTCCACAAAAGCAGGAACCAGGCCTTGTCTGGTTTTCTCTGTGTCCCCTAGAATAGTGCTTGACACACAAAGGACTTTGATAACGTTTGTTGTTTCAATGAATAAATGAATGAGCGAAAGAATAAACCAGTGGTTCTCAAAGAGGGAGGTGATTCGGGTGGCCCCTAGCAATATCTGGAGACATAAAAACTTTGGTTGTCCCAGCTGGGGGCTGTTACTGGCAAGGCCAGGGACACTGCCCAACACCTTACAAAGCACAAGGTGGCACCCACCACATAGAACGACCTGGCCCCAAAAGTCAGCAGTGCCAACCCCGGAATAAATGAATGAGTGAATTAAATACTCCAGGTCGGTGTGGCCAAGCTGCCGTCCAAAATGAAGCATCAAGGAACCTGACCAAGTCCCCTTCCTGTCCCTTAATGCCCTTCCCAGATTGTGCGGGTCACAGGACAGCAGAAAGCACCCCTCAGTGGTTCTGTCGTGAACACAGCTTGTGCAATGATTCCATGGGAACAATACAAAGAAGGAGAAGTCAAGCCATCTGGGATGCGAGGAGTTAATTTCAAAATATGTAATGTCGTGCCCTAATCAAAGAGAACTGAAATTTGCCTAGTTCCCTGATTCTGTGGGTTCTTTTCCTTGGTAATCATGGGCCTTCCTTAAAATTAAACAATCAGCTCTTGGTGGGACCTGCTTCTGTGTCCTATGTCTGTCTGTCTTTGCAAAGCAGGTTTTAGAGTGCTGTCAACAAACAGAGATCCCACCCAAAACACCCACAGCGCCACAGCAGGGAGAACGCTCCTCGGCGCGGGGGCAACTCTGCGTTCTCATTTGCTCCCCAGAGTCGGCCTCAGGGGGAAGCCCTGGGCCTGCGGTTCCTCGGCAAAACCCGTCCCCGAGGGTCTTGCCCTGTCCAAGCATCTGACCCCTCCAAGCACAATGGAATATAAGACTTGGACTCCAGAGCCAGACCCTAAGCGGTTCAGGGTTCAGATCCTCTCCATTTAAAACAATTTTTTTTAGAGATGGGGGTCTCACTATGTTGCCCAGGCTGGCCTTGAACTCCTGGCCTCAAGAGATCCTCCCACCTCCGCCTCCCCAGTAGCTGGGACTAAAGGCGCGCTCCACCACTCCCACCTCAAAGTCCCCCCGTGGAGTGCCTAAATGTGACATTGGGCGAGTCGCTCAGCTCTCTCTCTGCCTCAGTTTCTTCGCCCTCGACTCTGATGAAACAATGGTACCCACCGCGCAGGTGTGTAGTGCAGATGAGATGAACTAACTAAGCAAAACACTTGGAACAGCGCCTGCGTATAGTGAGGGCCAGGTAAACGTCTGCTATTATTATTGTAAGTGTCTACCATTTCTCATCCACTACAACTTCCCCCAGAAGCTACCCACGGTTTCATCGGGGGCTTATTTTGAGGACAGCTTTTGTATCCAACAAGGGAAGGCAAACTCACTGGGGAGGACTTGCTGAAAGACAATCATCACTGGACGGGTAGTTGGTAGTTCCCATTTCAAGTGATGTTTGCCTTAAGATCTGGCCCCACGAACATGTGACTTCCTGCAGCGTCCGAAACCGGAGGACGGCGTTCTTCTCAATTTGACGCCCACGAGGCAGAACAAGGACCAGCCGAGAAACGCTGACCAAACCCCGCAAACCAACCAGCTCTGACAATTCAGACCAAAATCAGATCCAAGAAATCTGTCCAGGGTGGGAGGAGACTGACCTGCCCTGCAAGGGAGTCCTCTGCGGGCAGAGGAATCTGTGAAGACAGTGGCTTGTCAGCATAAGCATACCTTTCCGCAGGAGGGACAGTTTCCACCTCCAGGGAGAGCCCCAGTGTGACGTCCTGCTCTGGCTGAGGACATGCCTCTACTCCAGCCCAGGACATGGAAGTCCCACTTAAGGTCAGAATAACTGGTGCCATTTATGAAGCCTATACAGGGAGTCAGGGGCCCGGGCAGGCTCGTTACATACGTCTGCCATCTCATTTATTATAGTTCTCTTTACACGACCTTGTGATAGACCCAATGTTATCCCCATTTTACGGATGAGAAAACTGAGGATCTGGAAGGTGCCGTGGTCATGGTTCAAGTTCAAGGTCACTGTGAGTAAAGGGTTAACATCAGGCCTTGGCTGATGGCAGGCCCGCCCGGGAATGCCCTGTATCTGCCACAGCACTGAGAATTGACGGGCCTGTTGCCTCTGCCTGCTCCCTGCCCCCGGGTTGGAGGGAACCGTAGGCTGGCAGGCAGGCCTCGGACCTGGGTGAACAGAATCGTAGAAAAGGTTCATGGGAAAGAGAGGCTGTAGCTTCTAGGATTCAAGGTGACCCACAGCACACTGGCTCTTGCCCCCGGCAGCCAAACACGGCCCATGCATGAGCAGAACAGAAGGAGCTGGGGTGGGCTAGTGGCTGGATCTCCCGGACGAGCGGAAGACGCTGTTCCCCGCCCCGCATCCTTCTAGAGTGCCGAGGAGACGCAGTTGCATGTGAAAGCTTTGGCATGCCTCCTGAGGCTTGTAACCACACCTCGGGAGTGCAGTTACCTGGCTAGGGAACGGTGCAACTGAGGTCCAAACCTAGGCCCAGGTTCCTCCTGCTCCCCACGGCAGCTGGAAGCCCGAGACACTCACTAAGAGCTGGCCTGAGACGCAGCGTGGCTAAAACAGAGCTACCACGTGGCCGGGCAATTCCACTCCGAGGAAGGCGCCCAAGAGAACTGACTCATCCACAAATGTTTACAGCAATATATTCATTCGTAAGAACCAAAAGACAAAAACAACTCAAATGTCCATCAACTTATGAAGGGATAAACAAACCGTGCTACCTCCATACAACTGACTATTACTTGGCCATCAGAAGGAATAAACGCATATAAAATACCAAAGCACAGACAGACCTAGAAAACATTACGCTAAGTGAAAGAAGCCAGACAAAAGGCCACCTATTGTATAATTCTATGTGTCAACTAGACTGGGCTAAGGGATGCCCAGATAGCTGGTAAAATACTATTTCCTGGGTGTGTCTATGAGGACATTTCCAGAAAGAAATCAGTAGACTGAAAAAAGAAGATCTACCCTCACCAATGGGGGCAGGCATCACCCAATCCTTCAAGCGCCTGAACAGAACAAAAATGCAAAAGGAAGGGGAATTTGCTCTATCTGCTTGAGCTGCGATACCCGTCTTCTCCTGCTCTCCAACATCAGAGCTCCTGGTCTGGGGGCCCCTGGACTCACACCAGGACTTACACGTCAGCCCCTCTGTTTGGGGGCCTTTGGACTCAGACTGAGACCAACACCATCGGCTGCTGTGGTCCTCAGACCTCTGGGCTTGGACTGGTGGGGCACACCACCGGCCCTCCTGGGCCCCCGGCTTGTGGGTGGCACATCGTGGGACTTCTTGGCCTCCACAGTCGTGTAAGCCAATCCCTCAAAATAAATCTCTTTCTATATATTTGCATTCTATATATCCTACTGGTTCTGTTTCTCTGGAGAACCCTAACTAACACAGATTTCATCTATATAAAACGTCCACAATAGGCAAATTCATAGAGACCGAAAGACGAGTGGTTGCCAGGGGCTTGGAGAAGGGGAAAATGAGAAGTGACTGCTTAAGGGTTTCCATGTAGGGAGATGAAAAGATTCTGGAACTAGAGAGTGGTGATGGTTGCACAACCTTGCAAATATACTTAAAACCACAATGAACTGTATGCTTTAAAAGGGTGAATTCATGGTATGTGAATTACTTTTCAATTAAAAACACATATGGGCTGGAAGTGGCGGCTCATGCCTGTAATCTTAGCACTCTGAGAGGCTGAAGCGGGAGGATCACTTGAGGTCAGGAGTTTGAGATCTCTTCCTCTCACAAGAGCGAGACCCTCTCTCTACCAAAAATAGAAAAAAATGAGCCAGGCATGGTGGCACACACCTGTAGTCCCAGTTACTTAGGAGGCTGAGGCAGGAGGATCGCTTGAGCCCAGGAGTTAGAGGTTGCAATGAGCTATAATGACACCACTACACTCTACCCAGGGTGACAGAATGATACTCTGTCTCAAAAAAACAAAACAAAAAAGAACACATACACACAATACTACTACTAGAAGCAAACACAACAAAAATAAAAATAGACAAGTGGAACTACATCCAACTTAAAAATTTGCGCGCGTCAAACGGTGCAGTCAGGAGAGTGAAGAGGCAATCCTATGGAATGCGAGAAAATATTTGCAAATCATATATCTGACAAGGGATTAACATCCAAAATACATAAAGAAATCAACAATAAAAAATTAAATAAACTGCTTAAAAAATGGGCAAAGCACTTGAATAGACATTTCTCCAAAGATGTTACACAAATGAGCACTAACCACATGAAAAGATGCTCAGTGTCACTAATCATTAGGGAACTGCCAACTAAACCACAAAGAGACACCACCTCCCAGCCCTTAAGGTGGCTAACATCAAACACACCAGAACACGCTCTCAAGGACGTGGAGAAACCAAAACCCTCGGACGCTATCGGTGGGATTGTACGATGGTGCGACTGCTATAGACAACAATACAGAGATTCCTCCAAACATTAAGAATAGAACTACCCCATGTGGTGTAGCAATCCCACTCCTGGGGATGTATCCACCAAAACTGAAGGCGGGATCTCAAAGAGGTATTTGCACCCCCATGTCCACTGCAGTGCTAGTCACACGGCCGAGCGAGGGGGAGCAACCCAGTGTCCACTGTGTAGACGGTGTCTACACAGGTAGACAAAACGTGGTACATTCCTGCAATGGAGTATTCTTCAGCCTGAGAAAGGAAGAAACTTCGCACACGTGCTACGATGTAGACAGACCTTGAGGACATGATGCTAAGCGAAATAAGCAAGATGGGCAAATATGCATGATTCTACTCTGGCGCGGTGACCGGAGCAGTCAAATTCATAGAGAGACAGACAGTGGGAGGGTGGCTACCAGGAGCCAGAGAAAGGAGCGATGTTCAACGGAACCGAGTTTCACTTTTACTCGACGAAAAAGATCTGTTTCACAACCATGTGACCAAGCTTGACACTGCTGGACTGCAGAATGAAAAGTGACTACGATGGTAAGTCTTATGTTGTTACGTTTGATCACGATAGAAAAAGTAAAAGGAAATAAAACGTTAGCCCATCGGGGGGAAACACACACAGCACCACAGCTAACGTCTCCTCCCCCTGCCCTGAGTGTGCTGTGGAATCACATTGTCCGTTGATCCGGTAAGACGCCCTCCCCTGGGTCTCTCCCCATCAGCACACTCACCTGACTGACCCGGAACCAGGGGCAGAATGAGCAGGGACCACCTCTCCACCCCCAGGGCTTGGCCCAGCGCCTGGCACCCAGCAGGTGTTGGATAAATAGGTACCGAATACGTTGTATAGCACCCACGTGGTGAAGTCAGGCTGGTGCTATTGTCCCCATTTTACAGACAGGTCGATGGAGGCTCGGCAAGGCAAGGTGACCTGTCCCAAACCACAAAGCCAGCAAGTGGTAAAGGAAGAAGTGGGCTCAATATCCCAGGCTCCTCGCATAATATCTCCTCCCTTCGAAGTCTCCCTGGAGTCCATTTCTACAATGAATTTACGAATAACAACTTTCAGCCTGTAACTAGTAATTCTTAACTTTTTTGTATCATGGACCCATTTGATAATCCAAATAAAGTTTGGACCCAAGCCCATCCTCAGACCTCAGTTAAGAACCCCACTCCACACTGCCGTCCAGGTGAGTTCATTTATTCTCAGGATTTTAGAGCCACCTCTTACATGCCTACACGTCAGAATCAACTGGGCGTGGGGTGCTATTTTAAATTCATGTTCCTAGGCCCCTCATCCCCTGTGAACCTGGTCACTCCGGGGCCGGACCCAGGACTCTGCAGTGGGCACACCAGAGGATTCTGGGATAGGTGGCTGTCACACACACACACAGATCCGAGAGCGGCTGCCTCCCAGATCTTTGGCCACAGCCCTCATGACTCTGAGAGCTACTGGCCCCTCCTCCCAGCTGCTCCCTGAACCTGGCTACTAGAACGTTCCACAGCAACCTAACAAGGACCACTCTGAGCTCAACATCTTTCCCCCATAAATGCTCCTTTGCCTGGGTCACCAGATAACCCTTATGCCTGTACCCACCCTACATCTTGACTGCCCCCAAGGCAGGCTGGCTCTACCTCCTGTGAGCCTCTGGTTCCTTCTCTCCACCACCCCTGCCGACGTCCTGGTCCCAGCTCCCAGTTTGCGCTCCCTTCGGCCCCTCCATCTGTCCACTGCCCAGCAATCCTGATGGCATCACTGCCCTGCACGAAGTCCTTCAGTGGTGACCAAACCCTAGAACTGCAACGTCCAAAGCTATAGCCACATGTGGCTATTTATATTTAATTAAAATTAAATAAATTGGCCGGGCGCGGTGGCTCACGCCTGTAATCCTAGCACTCCGGGAGGCTGAGGTGGGCGGATCGTTTGAACTCAGGAGTTCGAGACCAGCCTAAGCAAGAGCAAGACCTCGTTTCTACCAAAAATAGGAAAGAAATTAGCTGGGCATGGTGGCGCATGCCTATAGCCCCGGCTACTCAGAAGGCTGAAGCAGGAGGATCACTTGAGCCCAGGAGTGTGAGGTTGCTGTGAGCTAGGCTGACACCATGGCACTCTAGCCCGAGCAACAGAGTGAGACTCTGTCTCAGAAAAAATAAAAAATAAATAAATTAAATAAACAATATCAAAATGTCTGCCCCTCAGTTCCACTGGCCACATTCAAATGCTCAATAGCTACAGGGGCCACCGTATGAGACACCACAGATACAGCACATTCCCATCCTTGTAGAAAGTTCTAGTGCACAGTGCAGCTCTAGAACTCAGCCTACCAGCCCTCCGGGGTCTAGCCCCAGCCTCTACTCAGGCCACTCCCCAGTACCCCTGGCCTGGGGCAAACAAACCACGCTCAGCACCCTAAACTCGTGACCTCGCCTCCAAGCCTCTGCAGGGGGTATCAACCCTTCCCCGCCTAGTCAACTCCTACCCAACCTTCGGGTCCAGCCCAGCTGCCACGTCCTCCTCTGACCAGGATAAGGGCCCAAGCTTCTGCCTGTTACAGCATTTAAAACAGTGCTGTCTATCGCAGCTAGTGACATGCCGACTCCCTTCCCCCAGACCAATGGTTTTGCACCAGGGCGAGTCACTGCCCCGCCGGAGGACAGCGGGCAATGTCTGGGAGGGTACTGGCCGCTGCCGGCACCCGGTGAGCAGAGGCCAGGACACCCTGCAATGCACAGGCCAGTCCCCACAGCAAAGCAGCATGTGGCCTCGAGTGTCAGGAGCGCCAAGATTAAGCAACCCAGCCCTAGCCTGGGCAACTGGGCCAAGGTGGGGCTAGGTCCAGCACACTGACGTCCCCAGCCGCCAGCCCAGTGACCGGCACAGGGAAACGTTCAGCAGAGACTGAGCACTTAATGGGTTCGATGCTCTATAAAATTCGTTATCTGGGATTCCAGTTCTCCTATGGTGTCTTCACGACGGTAGGGTGAATATTGGCCCCCAAAACATCCAGGTCCGAATCCCACCACCTGTCAATGTCAACCTCCACGGTAAAGGGGACTCTGCAGACACGATTCAGTTGAGGATCGTGAGGTGCGGAGGCTACCCCAGATTGCCCGGGTGGGCCCTAACTGCCATCACAGCTGTCCTTGTAACGGAGGGACAAGGGAAACTTCACACACACACACACACACACACACGGTCACATCAGGGTGGAGCAGACTTGAAGATGCTACACTGCTGGCCTGGAAGATGGAGGAGGGGACCACAAGCCAAGGAATGCCACTAGGAGCTGGAAAAGGCAGGGAACACACTCTCCCCTCCAGTGTCTCCGAAGGGAGTGTGGCCCTGCTGACACCTTGGTTTCAAACCCGGAAAACTGATTTTGGGCTTCTGGCCTCCAGAACTGCAGGAGAACAAACTTGTTGTCTTAAACCAACACGTTCATGGTAATTTGTTATAGTGGCCATAGGAAACTAACAGTCTATTCCATTCTGGGGTTTATCGGATTGCAATCACAGATTTCAAAAACAGAGACTTTAACCACTTCAGTACGGCGCTCACCGGCCGCGAAACCTTGCCCACAGGCGGCACTCACAGTTTGTGCTGTGCATTGACGACAAATCTGTTTTGCTCTTGTGTGATGAGGAAAGCTTGAAAGCACTGAAAGCTTGTTTTACTTTACAGGCAGCTTTAGGAAAATAACTATAATAACACCTACTAAGGACTTGTTAAAAGGTCACAGATACATAGTAACTTATTAGCTGAACGTACACACTGCAACTGCAGAGATAAAAGCTGTAAAAGTAAAAGCTTTTGGCTGTTGACTAAAGTCGACGCTTGGCTGTGCGCGTTCACCTGTGGCTACCGACTATAGTCGATGCTCGTACTGGAGTGGTTAAAAGGAATGGCATTTAGGTGCCAGGGCCCCACACCTGCTGGCTCTGATGGCTAGAAGGAGAGAGGGGGGCAGAGCCAGGTGAGTGAGTGTAGCTGAGCTGTGGGTGTTTCTAGACGTGGCAGCTGCCTGGGCCCTCTGCAAACACGTTCACGGGTCATTCCTCATGTGTTGGTCCTGCTGCCTTCCGGGATGCTGAAGGTTTCAGGCAAGCAAGTGACTTGACCCAGGGCACGTCTATCTGGCTGGAGTTGCACAGGGATTAGAATAAAAATCAAGTCCTAGGCCGGGCGCGGTGGCTCAAGCCTGTAATCCTAGCTCTCTGGGAGGCCAAGGTGGGCGGATCGTTTGAGCTCAGGAGTTTGAGACCAGTCTGAGCAAGAGCGAGACCCCATCTCTACTATAAATACAAAGAAATTAATTGGCCAACTAATATATATAGAAAAAATTAGCTGGGCATGGTGGCACATGCCTGTAGTCCCAGCTACTTGGGAGGCTGAGGCAGCAGGACTGCTTGAGCCCAGGAGTTTGAGGTTGCTGTGAGCTAGGCTGACGCCACGGCACTCACTCTAGCCTGGGCAATAAAGTGAGACTCTGTCTCAAAAAAAAAAAAAAAAAAATCAAGTCCTTTCCCACTTGTCCAGCCACAGTGGCCTTTCCCTGACCTTCCAACAGCCTCAAGGCCTTTGCACTTGCTGTTCCTTAGCTTAGAACACTCTTCCTCTGGAGTTTCCCATGGCTGGCTGCTTCTCATGACTCAGTGCTCACCTCAAACATCACCTCCTCAGAGAGGCCCTGGTGGGTTGCACTAAGGCAAGTGGCCTTTTCTGGTTACTTTCTCTTTCATCACCCAGCTGGTTTCCTTTTACACTCAGTAATTATCTCACTAATCTCTTTGTTCACCTGTTAGATGTTAGCTCCGCCCCTTCCCCTTCCCCCTCCCCCAGCGCACTGCAGACCACAGGAGGGCAGGGACCTTGTCTGACGTGTCCACAAGTGTGCCCCTAAGCCCCATGCCTGGCACACAGTCGGTGCTCAATATATTTTGAATGAATGAATGAATGAGTGAACGAATTTGCAGCTTTGGGGACTGAGTCCCCAAAGCTCAATCCCAGCGTACCTGATCTTGGCTTTCCTGAAGGCCAGCTCCTCTTCGTTGCCGAAGTCCAGGGACACATCCTCAGTATCGTCCACCAGGGCCTGGAGGGACACAAGGGCAGGTGGCAGGCCCGGCCTGCACTCCCGGGCTGGTCTCCACCACGCACCTGCTGGGTTCCCAAGGGACCCCTCAGAGCTGGCGGGGCGCGAGGCGAGGCCCTGTCCACCCTCGGGACCACGGGGCTCCCAGCCCAGCCCCAGGCCCAGGGCTCGGCCCATCCTGGCCGCTCCCGGCTCCGCCCAGCGCCAGCATCCCTGCCGCCTACCTGCTTCATCCTCCCGGAAGCCCACCTGGCGCCCACGCCCCAGGCTCGCGCTCGGCGGGTCGCAGAGGGTCTGGAGCCCGCGCCCCTCGGGGCTGCCTCCGCGCAGGTCTCCGGGTGGGGGCGGGGCGCGCGGGCCTAGAGCGCAGTCGCGGCCGTGGGCGGGGGAGGGGGCTCCCGGCGGGGGCGGGGCGGGGCCGGGCCGGGCCGGGGGCGAGCGGGGGAAGGCGCCGGGACCGAGGGCTGAGGCCGCGGGTGCGGGGCGACCCTGGAGGGGAGTGGGGGCGGGGAGCGGTCCGTGAGTGTGCGGATGCTCAGTGGATGTCCAGGGAGCGAGCGACGCGGGAATGCACGAACGTGGGCCTGCCCCAGCCGCATCCCAGGTTGGGGGCGGCGGGTGCTTCCCGGCAGTCTCTGCGCCCAGAACGCCTGGCTCCCGCGCAAAGCAGATTCCCAGGCCCGGCCCAGGGCATTCCCGAGGCCGGGAGCGGGCCCTGGCATCTGCCCTGTAGCGGGTGACGGGTGACGCTGCTGCAGCCAGTTTCGGAACCGCAGGGAGATCGCGTATGTGGGTGCCAGGCGCACTGAGCCCGGAGTATTGTCGTTATTGTTGTCGCAGTGATAGCAGTGCTTCTCCATGTGAAGGTCTTCCTGGGTATCTCCCGGGAAAGAAGGCCTGTCACCTGAGAGTGTTTCCTGGCCCAGGACAGGGTCCCTCCCCTCTCCTCCCTGCCAGCCCCCCAGCAGGGGCAGGGGGCTGAGCAAGAAGATGCCAGGGCCTCTACTCCTGCCCTTCATCCTCTCGCCAGGGGCAATAGGAGCCCCTTCCTCACCCCTGGTGACCCCAGAAAGGGCAGCTGAGCCGCAAGCTCCTGACTCAGTTTTCCCACTGCTGGGCCCCATGAGTAGGGGTGGAGATAGGCTGCCCTTCCCTCCAATCCCTGGGCACGGTGACTCATGCCTGTAATCCTAGCACTCTGGGAGGCTGAGGCGGGAGGATCGCTCAAGGTCAGGAGTTTGAAACCAGCCTGAGCAAGAGCGAGACCCTGTCTCTACTAAAAATTAAAAGAAATCAATTGGCCAACTAAAAATATATAGAAAAAATTAGCCAGGCACGGTGGCGCATGCCTGTAGTTCCAGTTCCTGGGAGGCTGAGGCAGCAGGATTGCTTGAGCCCGGGAGTTTGAGGTTGCTGTGAGCTAGGCTGATGCCACGGCACTCTAGCCTGAGCAACACAGTGAGACTCTGTCTCAAAAAAAAAAAAAAAAAAGTATTCGCCAAACTGCTGCAATTCGAGCAGTTTCTAAAAGCCCCACTGCCCAGGTCCCGCTGAAGACCAGTCATATCAGGCTCTCCGCAGGCAGAACCCGGCACCAGGGTTGTCGGAGCTCCCAGGTGTTGGGCACCAGGGTGGAGAACCTGTGTTTTATAGCAAACTGGTGCTTCTCACACCTCAACGTGCAAATGAATCACCTTTTAATGTGCAGGCCATCACCTGGGCTCTGATGAGAATGCAGATGCATTCAGATGCATTCCTGAGACTGCATGGCTGACAGCTCCCAGGAGGGGCTGATGCTGCTACTCTCTGGACCCACCCTTTCCACTGCAAGGCTCTAAGCCACCAAGGTGGGCTGGCCCTTCCTGCCCTAAGCAGGCTCCAGGCGCAGAAGTGTCAAACTGAGAGACGCACTCCCCGATGGGCCCCAGAGGCCTGGGAGGGGTGTGGGGGAGGAGGGCCCCACGCAGGGCAGCTGGAGGTCAGAAGCTGTTGCAGAACACTAAAGGGTTTTTCCTGTGACCCTGAGAATCAGCAGCTGTTGTGTCTGCTGAGTTGGGGCTCAAAGAATCCCCCACAGGGGTGGGAGGTGGGAAAACCCCCTTGGGATCCCCACTGGGGGCCAACTGTCATTCTCGGCCAGCCGTTGGGTTGAGGATGCCTCCAGACACAGCCACAGCTCCTGCCATCTGGAGGTCACTCTCCTCTCCTGGCCTGTCCACGTGGGGACAGAGGGCTGAGGCTGTGGATGCAGGGGCCAGTGTGAGGCCCTGTTATCCCTCCCCAGCAGAATGCACCCTCCCTCCGCACGCTCCTGGGTGGGGTCAGCTTGCTGAGCCTGGAGGGCGGGCAGAGAGCCCGAGGGTCGTGTAGGGAATTCATCATGGGTTCAAAAACCAGCTGCAGCAGAGTCACCTGTTACAAGGTGGATTTTAGGGCCCCACTCTAGGCCTCCTGAATCTGCAGGGCCGGCGCTCTCCGCTGGTCTTGGCCCCGGGAAGGTTTGAGGAGCAGAGGAACAGCCCCCGCTCTGATCCCTGCAGGGAAGGGCTACAGGCCCAGACAGCCACCGGCCTCTGGGTGACCCTGGAAGAGAACATCTGGAGTCGGCAGGCCTGGCTAGAAACATGACAGGGTGGCCTTGGGCAGGGGACTTCACCTCTCTGGCCTCAGTTTCCACATCTATCAAGTGGAGCCACATTCCCCCCACACACACACACCTGGCAGAGGAGAAGGACTAAACGCGTGTCAACTGCCCTCCTCAGAGTAGGGGCACAGGAAACAGTGGCCCTGGTGACAGTGACTATAGTCATGAGCAGAGGGGCCTGGGGTCCGAGGAACCTGCATGGGCCAGCAGCACACAGGGTGGGAGCCTCACGTCACCCCTACACTGAGGGGCATCCGTCTTTATAGCAGAATAGAGGGGGCCCTCCCTGATGGCCCCAAACTGTGAGCACCCAGTACAAATGGCACCTTGGACGGAGGAACACAGGCAGCCCTGCTCTCCTGTGACCCCAGGAGCCCAAGAGCAGGAGGCAGAGGCCTGAGTGCAAATTCTGGGCAGCACAGATCAGGGAGCAGGAGCACAAAGGCTAGGGGAGAACAGCCAGGGGAAGGCAGGAGGGGTCGGCCTGGCCGGGCATGCTGGGCTCTGAGCCACGTGGAATGTTCAACGCTTTAGCTTCAGGCAAACGGTAGTTGGTATAGACAGTTAGTAGGGGGTTGCAGGGGGGGCAGTTTGATGAGACCTGTGACCAGAAAGGGCCCCAAGCTGCACCCCATCCCCTCACCAGGCAGGGTGGCAGCGACAGCCCCCAGACCTGCCCTGGGAGGCCGGCAGCCACTCCTCATCCTGGGGTTCCCACGGGTGGTGCTCCCCAAGATCCTGCAGGGCCCTAAGATCTGCCTGCCTGGCTCCCAGAGACGGCCCTGCCGTCCCTCCCCACGCAGGATTGTCAGATCTAGCAAATAAAAATAAGGGAACGGAACTTAATTTGAATTTGAAATGAACGACAAATAATTTTTTAGTGTAAGTATGTCCCATGAAATTGGGACATATTTATATTAATACTAAAAAATGATCAGTTGTTTATCTCAAGTTCAAATCTACCTGGCTGTCCCGTATTATCCAGCAGCCCTGTGACCTGAGGCCCGGGCCCATGTGGGCCCACGACGCAGGGGCTCCCACCCTCCTGTCTGTATAGCCGCCCCCGTGACCCTCACGCTGCTGCCCATTTCACAGGGGCTTCTCCCACCCGCCACAGACCCCTGCTCCTTCCTCATGCTGCCAGCCAAGGCGGGGCATGCAGGAAGGCACAGCGGACGGCCAAGGAAGAAGGATGTTCCCTCCCGTGGCCTGCCGCCTGGGCCCATCTACCTTGTTGGGGCCGGCAGTGGGACATGGAAGTCAGCCTTGGATTTCCACCCGGACAGACCCGGGTGCATGCCCCCGCTGTGCCCAGTGTGGTGCAGGAACACAGCACCTAGACACGCACAGACATAAGGTGACACGGCACCTAGACACACAGACATAAGGTGACACGGCACCTAGACACGCACAGACATAAGGTGCTTTGGGCCGATATTCTGGCTGTGGGCAGATAAATAAAGCCAAGTCAAAAAAGAAGAAACCAGAGCTTGTGAAAAGTATACAAAAGCCCCGAAACAAAGCTGCTCTGTCCAATCTGGAAGCCACAAGTCACTACTGAGCCCTTGAGATGGGGTGAGGCTGGATGGAGACCAGCTGTCCTGCAAAACCCGTGCCCGAGTTCCAAGTCTTCATAGGAATAAAATAATGAAAATAATATGTAAATAATTTTGTAGTTGCTCCCACGTTGCAATGATAATCTTCTGGATATATTGGGTTAAAGAAAATGTACTATTAAAATGAATTTTACCTCTTTTTACTTTTTAGATGTGGCTCCTAGAAAATTTAAAATCACTTAGGCAGCTCTCCTTACGTTTCTCTCACTGGAAAGTGAGAGGTTGCGCAGGCGTTAGAAAGCGGGCAGCGAAGTCCTTTCTGAACTGAGCCTCAACATTCAAAAAGATTTTGTGCCCAAATTTAAACAAATATAAAAGGCAGCAGTGTAATAAACCCCCCACCCGTACCCATCACTGATTTAAAATTCTCAACAGACAGTCTCTCTTTGTATTTGGATATGTTTCCTACTTCCCCCATTCATTGGTTGTAAAGCAAACTCCAACATCTTATCATTTCTTCTTAACATTTCAGTATGTGGCTCTGAAAACAGACTCGAGAAACAAAGCCACAGGCAGTTCCCCTGCTGGGGGTGTGCCCGAGAGAATTGGAAACATGTTCACCCACGGCCTTGAACGTGAACGTCCACAGGAGCGTCATTCATCGATGCCAAGAAGGCCATCGACGGGAGAAGGGGTGAACAGAATGGGGACTGTCCACGCAGCGGAATTTTCTGTATCCATCTCAGGAATGAAGCGCTAACGTGGAGGAACCTTGCCGACATTGTGCTGAGTGAAAGAAGCCAGACACCAAAGGCCACGTGTTGCATGATTCCACGCATACGACATGCCCAGAACAGGCAGAGCCACAGCAGAAAGTAGACTAGGGGGTTGCCGGAGCCTGGGGCTGGGAGGGGAGGGAGTAGAGGGTAGCTGCTAATCAGTGCAGAGTTTCTTTTCGGGGTGATAAAAATATTCTGGAATTACTGGTGACAATTGTACAACTTTATGACTGTGCTTAACATCATTGAATGTTACACTTTAAGAGAGCGAATTTTATGAGGTGTGAATTATATTCTCCATTGTAAAAAGCCACCATGTCGTCATGATGCCTAAAAAATGAACAGTTATCCTCGGTGGCAGAGATCTCACCCAGCATCCCATCAGGGTGCAAACCCTGATTGCCCATAAATATTTGTATCTCCCACAGTTTTTTTTTTTAATTGCATCCTAATAAGGGCCACATGTCACATGTGGACAATCATACACGGATAAGTATGTGAATCAATAATAAATAATACATGAGTAAGTCTCCTAAACCAGGAGGCTTCTCTCCCGTGCTCTTTTTTTGCAACGTGTTTGCGGGAGGCCCCAGGGCCCTCTGTCCTCTGCCTCTTCTTCCCATGTCCTGTGTTTGGTGGTGGCAGCCCTGAGATGGAAGACCCCACCTTCTCAGCCTGCCTGAGACAGGTGTGTCCTGCCTGGCATCCTGAGAAACTCACCTAACCCCTCCCTTCCCTACCAGGGGGTAGTCATCGAGAATGGCAGATGACTTGCCAAAGAAATGCCACTGCAAGTTGGGGGCGGGGCCAAAGCCAGGGAGCCAGGTGAGCACAGGCCTGGGCCCTACCTGCAACCCGCTTGCCGGATAAATGGCGGTGCTTGGCCCAGAGAGCACAAGACTCCCCATCCAACAGGGGCCTTCCCCTAGGTATTCTTAACTGACTGCTCAGCACGGTCTTAGCAGGGCTGTCCCCAGCCCTGTGCTCAAGTGAGAGGAGGAAACTCTGGGCTCTGTCCGAGTTTCTGTCCTCTGCCAGGTGGTTTCCACCTGCACCCTCTGGCGGGCGGGTGGATGCCAGTCTCCCATCCCGGGCCCGAAAGACGGTGTGGGAAGACTGGCCACCCTCCGCTGGCTCCCGCCTCTCTGCTCCTGCAACTCCGGCCAGATGCAGCCGGTTCTCAGAACACACCGGGCCGTTCCCTGCACGGGGCCTTTGCACGTGCCATTTCCTCTGCATTGGCGCCGCCCCACGGCACATGCTGAGACTCCGAGTGGCCGTTTGTGACCCCCTCCCTAACATGCCATCAACTACTATCTTTACGCCGTAGCTCCTTCTGACTTTTCACATCTCTCTTATCCCTTTTCTGTTTTTCCCCATGTTTGGTCACTCTGATTCTCTCTTAACTCGAATATCAGCTCAGTGAGGGTAGGACCCTGTGCAAAAATAAAGTTTAATGTAGCTGGGCTCCCTTATTCTTATTTGCTAGGCCTGGCGACCCTGCTGGGGAAGAAAAGGAGGGCTGTCGCCAGGGGCCAGGCGGGCAGATCTTAGGGCCCGCAGGACCTGGGGGAGTACCACCCGAGGGCGCTGGGGGCGGGGAGTGCTGCCGGCCCTGGCGTGGCAGCTGGGGGCTGCTGCTTCCACCCGCCTGGTGGGGGGCGGGGTTCCAGTCCCACGTCTGATCACAACCCACCCCGCCCCCACCTGGCTCCTGAACCTTCTTGTGCCAACTGCCCTTTGCCTGCAGGATAAAGAACCTCCGCGTGACTTGGAGCCCGGCTTGGTTTGCAAGTTGCTTCTCTGCCCCGTGGCTCTGTGTCACCACCCGCAATGTCCTAATGATGCCAGCCCCTCCCTCGGCGGGTGGCGTAAGGATCAATGATGGATCAGTGCAAAGCGATCAGCCCAGTGCCAGCCACGGAGGAGGTGTGCACTGAATGTCATTGCTGTCCCCTCCGTGTGGCCTTTCCCTGTGGCCAGTCCTTCCTGAGGTCTCCCTCTCTGAGGCTCTGTGCTGCTTCTCGGCTGTGCTGGAAGCCGTTTCCGGCTCGGGTCTGCCTCTCTCCGGGTGGGAAGGTCTTCTCTAGGCCGGCTGGGCACCCTCCCGAGAGGGGAAATTCCAGACTAGAGGGCAAAAGGGACAGCCAAGCTTTGATTTGGCCTGCCTGGCCTCTCACCGGGCCGTGGAGGAGTTGGCAAACAGGCCAGAGAAAGCCTCTCATTGCTCAAGGGCTAGGACAGAGGGCAGAAGTGTCAGGGGCCTTCTCTGCAGGCAGCCGGAAGGGTGGGCAGTGGCTGTTACCCAACCGGCAGGATGCTCCTTGAACCTCGGGCCTCCTCTTGGAGCAGCTGGAGCTTGGCAAGTCCTTCCCACGGGCCCAATGCTGGGAAGGTCGTGATGCTGGTCTCTCCCCCAGCAGCTGGAGGTCCAGTGGGCCGTACCTGCAAGAATAGGTACCCTCACCAGGTCCTGCTGGGTTGGGACCTGCCGGCCTTTCCCACGTCACACACCCCCACACCCATGCTGTGATCACTCAAGCCCTTTCCTACCTCAGGGCCTTTGCACTTGCTGTCTCCCCTGCTGAGGTGCCCTTGTTCTCCTGATTTTCTCAGGGCTGAAAATATGAAGTCTCCTTCCAACGAGTCTTCCCTGAAACCCACCTCGTGTCCCACCCAGTTGCCCTATCCCTCTCTAGGGTCTGGGATCTAGCCCACCGCCCAACATGTCTGTTCCCTTTCTAGCACTTTCCACAATTCTCTTGTTTTCTTACTGGTTTGGTGAACTTTCTCTTCCCCATCCCCCTACGAGGGTACTACGGGTGCCTCTCCTGTCCACCAGGCACAGTGCCGGGCACACCAGTGGCATTCGCCTGCCGTGCAGTGAGTGGGTGCGTGAGGAGACGGATGAGCCCGGGGCGAACCTCTGCCCAGGCCACAGACGAGGGCCTCACAGCTCGGGGGAAACAGAGGCCTGGATTCCCACCTGGGCGTCTGGTCTCAATGCAGGGCTCTCTCAGACACACACGTGCACGTACACACGCACACACACGCAGAGTCACCTCCCAGATCAGCCCCCAAGCACCCTGCCCTGCATGTCAACATCGAGGGCACATTTAAGCCACGAGGTTCAGAGCCCAGAGCAGTTGCCGTGACATGCCCTGGCCCTCCACCTCAGGGAGGCTGGGGTGGGGAGGGCAGGGGGGACCCAGTTGCCCAGACCTCTCTGATGTCACAAAGGAGGGGCCCAGGCGATGGCTGGCTGCCGCCCTGGTCTGGGAGCCAGCGGGCAGGGAGCCACCACTTACGGGAAATGCTCCACTGAGAAGAAAGGGCGGCGGGTGGCTGAGCCCGGGCCTGGCCCCCGTCCAGAGCAGGCCAGCCCACGCTCACCCATCCCGCGAGCAGCTTGACGACAGTGTCACGGGCGTCCACTCCTCTCCCTCTTCCCTATTTGCCCCAAACACAAAAAACCCAAAACAGCAGTTTGTGAAGTATTTTAATGCAGTGAGAGGCATTCGCCAAGGGCTCTCTCTCAGCCAAGTGCCAGGGCTCTTAGCCAAGTGCTAAAAGCAGACACTCAAGTCAGCTTGCTTGGGTTTGCTTAGCAGCTGGGAGATAAGATCCAAGTCAGTGGGACAACTTACTAACCCTCCCTTAGCCTCAGTTTCCCTCCTGACGGCTGCTGGGGGGAAACAGGCGTGAGCATTTTATCACGTGCTCAGCACGCCCCTTGCCAAGCGTTTGCTAAATAAGTTACATCAATCTACCTTCGTTGCCACCCCAGGAGGCAGGAAAGGAGTACGAGCTGCTACCCATTTTACAGATCAGGAGACTGAGGCTCAGAGAGGTCTGGAAGCAGGTGCGCAGCTAACCAGTGGTAGAATCGCGAGCAGATCTCGGGAGTCCTCCTGCCACCTGCTCACGGCTCTTCCCACCACACGAAGCTGGGGTGTGTGGACCCTGCCAAGCCCTTAACTCGAGGTTGCAAATCGCCACCCCAAAGGCCAAGTCTAGTCTCCAGACATCATTGGGTTGGACCTGCATAGCCTAAAAAAAACAAACAAGAAACAGACTGCATGGAGTCGACTGCCAAGATTTAAAAATCAGAGGTCACTTTTTTTTGGATCCGCATTTCCAGTTTCTCTTGAGAAACTGGAAACTCAGGTGACACTGAGCCTGCTGCGTCCCCTGTGGCAGGAGCTGAGCAGTGCTGTCATCCTTTGGATGTGGCTGCAGACTCTAGGTCACCATTTCCCTCCTCCGCCCCTGGCGAGTTTGCAGCAGGTTCCTTACAAACTGCAGCCTTAGGTGGGATTCCCCACACGTGGACCCTACCCAGTGACGAGGGTGCATGTGACCGCCAGGTATTGGGCAGTGTCCCCCAGGAGGGAGGAGGAGGAGGGCCGAGAAGAAGGCCACGTGGGGGTGTGACATCAGGCAAAGGCTCACAGCAGATGGATTCACTTCCCAGGGCCGCCATGACAAAGCACCACCAACCGAGTGGCTTAAGATTCAGAAACTCCTCGTCTCACAGTTCTGGGGATCCGAAGTCCAAGGTCAAGGAGTCCGCAGGGCCACACGCCTTCCGAAGGCCCTGGGGGAGGGTCTGCCCCAGGCCCCCTCCTGGCTTCTGGCAGTTCCTGGGCTGGTGGTGGCGCAATCCAGTCTTCACATGACGCCTTCCCCGTGTGTGTGTGTGTGTGTGTGTGTGTGTGTGTGTGTGTGTGTGTGAGTGTCTGTGTCCAAATTCCCCTTTTCATAAGGACGACGGTCACATTGGATCAGGGACTTACCCTACTCCGGTATGAGCTCATCTTAACTGTTCACAATTGACATCTGCAATGTCCCTGTCCCCAGACAGGTACAGGGGTTAGGACTTCAACATGTGGGTTTTGAGGCAGGGAAAGTTTGGGGGGACCCAATTCAGCCCATAACAGGAGGTGTATGTGACTGACCCCGCAGGGGACTCTGGAGGCACCTGCGGGTCTCCAATCGGCGGTGGGGAGGCTAGAGTGTGTATCTGCTTCCCCACGTCTGGCCCTGGCCACTGGCTATGGGTACACTCGGGCAAAGCTGGTCCCAGCATGGTGAGGGTTGTTGGCCAGACGTGGTGTAATCCTAGCACTCTGGGAGGCCGAGGCCGGAGGATCGCTTGAGCTCACGAGTTCAAGACCAGCCTGAGCATGAGCGAGACCCCGTCTCTACTAAAAAGAGAAAATAATTAGCCCGGTGTCGTGGTGAGCGCCTGTAGTCCCAGCTACTCGGGAGGCTGAGGCAGGAGGATCGCTTGAGCCCAGGAGTTGGAGGCTGCTGTGAGCTAGGCTGACGCCACGGCACTTACTCTAGCCTGGGCAACAGAGCGAGACTCCATCCAAAAAGAAGAAAACAAAACAAAAAACGAATGGTGAGGGTTGTCCTCTGGCTACGGGGTGCAGGGGCTGCTGTTGGGAGTGAGGGTTCACTGAGACCTCACAGGCATGAACATAGCGGGCACCGGCCAACCGCCACCACGGATACACTGAGGACAGCGTCTCCACTCCAGTTCTGCCACCCACCCACCCACTTGTCGGGATTTACTAGCGGGGTGGCCCTAACTGAGTCCCTGGTCTCTCTGCCTCCTTTTTCTATACGCAGGCCCCACCAGCTAGGACTGGAGCTGCTGGGGAGAGTGGGCGCCACCTGCCCCCGCCGTGCCCTGTGCACCCTGACCCCGCTGGCGCTGGGGCCTGTCGCAGGTGAGCAGCAGGGCCCTGCCCCTGCCGGTCTCAGCTCATAGGCGGAGGGGCTGAGGAGAAGCGGGAGCCCGGCTCCGTACCTCTCCCTGCTGGTGCTCAGGATGCCAACACAGCTCATGAAATGCGGCATCTGTGTGCAGCGAGGGAGCCAGAAACGGGGCCACCTGGGAGGGGACAGGGCCTCGAGTGGCAGACTAGACTCAGCACAGAAGCCTGGGCCCGAGAGGGCTGAGGGCTCCGGCACAGCACGCAGCGGTGCCAGAATCAGCCCCCGAGCCGGCCACCTGGGCGCTTATGTGCTTGTGTGCAGTGCACCTGGTGGCCTGGCAGCCTTGCTGGTGGCACCTGCTAGCACATGACAAGGAAAGGGAGGTGGCAGTGCTGTCTGGGAGAGCACACGGACCTCCTCCCCAGCAGGGACCTGGCGAGCTGGGAATGACAGCCTCATCCTGCCAGAGCTTCAGGCTGGAGCTGGAAGTCCCGCAGTGGCTAGCCACACGGCAGGGACATCTGTGCCCTGTCCAGCTCCACAGATGGTGGCAGCAGCAGAATGGCCTTGGCCGCACCCTCTGCAGCAGCCACGGCGGTTCCAAACACTGGACTCCAAACCCACTGGTGGTTTAGGGTGGCCGAGGCCAGCGGAAGTGGAGGAGTGGACGTGCTGGTGGAGTCAGGCCTTGTGGGACGTCAGGCCTTGGGTTGTTTCCACAGCAGCTTGGTACTGGCACAAGAACAGGGACATTAACCAGTGGAAAAAAACAGAGAACCCAGATATAAAACCATCCCCATATAGCCAACTAATCTTCGACAAAGCAGACAAAAACATACACTGGGGAAAAGAATCCTTATTCAGTAAATGGTGCTGGGAAAACTGGATAGCCACATGTGGAAGACTGAAACAAGACCCACACCTCTCACCTCTCACAAAAATCAACTCACGCTGGGTAACAGACTTGAACCTTAGGTGTGAAACTATTAGAATTCTAGAGGAAAATGTTGGAAATACTCTCCTAGATATTGGCCTAGGCAAAGAATTTATGAAGTAGACCCCAAAGGCAATCACAACAGCAACAAAAACAAACTAGTTCAACCTCTGTGGAAAGCAATATGGAGATACCTCAAAGCAATACAAGTAGATCTACCATTTGATCCAGCAGTTCCACTACTGGGCATCTACCCAAAAGATCAAAAGTCACTTTATGAAAAAGACACCTGCACTCAAATGTTTATAGCAGCACAATTCACAGTTGCAAAGCTGTGGAAACAACCCAAGTGCCCTTCAATTCATGAGTGGATTATAAAATGTAGTATATGTATACCATGGAATACTAACTCAGCTTTAAGAAACAACGGTGACATAGCACCTCTTGTATTTTCCTGGATAGAGCTGGAACCCATTCTACTAAATGAAGTATCTCAAGAATGGAAAAACAAACACCACATGTACTCACCAGCAAATTGGTATTAACGGATCAACACCTAAGTGGACATATAGGAGTAACATTTATCAGGTGTCGGGAGAGTGGGAGGAGGGAGGAAGGAAGGGTTGGGTATATACAACCACAACGAGTAAGATGTGCAACGTTTGGGGGATGGACACACTTGAAGTTCTTACTCGGGGGGGGGGGGCATGGGCAATATATGTAACCTTAACACTTGTACCCCCATAATACGCTAAAATAAATAAATAAATAAATAAAAAATAATAAAAAAGAAAAATAAATAAACAAATGGGACCTGATCAAATTAAAAAGCTTCTGCACAGCCAAAGAAACTGTCAAGAGAGCAAACAGACAACCCACAGAATGGGAGAAAATTTTCGAAAGCTACACATCCGATAAAGGGCTGATAACTGGAATCTATTTAGAACTCAGGAAAATCAGCCAGAAAAAAATCAAACAACCCCATCAAAAAATGGGCAAAGGACATGAACAGAAGCTTTTCAAAAGAAGACAGAAGAATGGCCAACGAACATATGAAAAAATGCTCACCATCTCTAATCATCAGGGAAATGCAAGTCGAAACCACAATGAGATGTCACTTAACTCCAGTGAGAATGGCCTTTATCAAAAAGTCCCCAAACAACAAATGCTGGCGTGGATGTGGAGAGAGAGGAACACTCCTACACTGCTGGTGGGACTGCAAACTAGTCCAACCTCTGTGGAAAGCAATTTGGAGATACCTCAAAGCGATACAAGTGGATCTACCATTTGATCCAGCAATCCCACTACGGGGCATCTACCCAAAAGATCAAAAGTCACTTTATGAAAAAGACACCTGCACTCGAATGAGAAAACAGATTTCTGTGGCTGCTCATCAGCATCTTCCGCAGGTGAATTCGCATCTCTGAGGTCCCATCTCCTGCACTCTAAAATGGCAGTGACAACAGTCCTTCCTCATGTGCAGTGTTAGCACGGCGCCTGGCCGATGGCAGACACCCTCGATACGCTGGTACCCAGTGTTGCTGGGTCCCTGAACTCCCCCTTGGGGTGCTTGGATATATCTGGGGAGGAAAACCATGAACAAGGCTGGATTTCCTGGCGGCCAAACAGATGGGGTCTGGGGACATAGATATTTGGGGCACTAAGCGAGATGTGGCCACACTTGGATTCCATCTGGGGAAACCCAGGCCCCTGCAGTTATGCAACTTTCTCAGAATTTGGTCCAGCCCTTGCCATGCTGAGTCGGCGGGATGTCGCCAGCCGCACAAAACTGCCCGTCAGTTCCTGCTTCCTAGCGCTGGCATGAGACGACCAGCGGGCCCGGGGCCTCGTGGACGTTGCCAAGGCACCTCGAGGACCGAATTGTCATTGCTCACACTCACTTGGTCTTCAGACCTCTAAGACATGGCGTTCATCATTCATAATTTTAGCTCAGTTCACTTTGGGAAAAGCCCAAGCACACAGCGGAGACCTTGAGAGAGGCCCCACCCTGTACTGGATCCGGGCACGGCCACTTCGCCGGAGGGGCTGTGTCAAGACCCTCCCTGTGTGTCCACCGTGTCCCAGCTCACAGGAGTCGCCAACACCCTGCTGAAGGGCACGAGGCCCCATTCTCCAGATGGGAGGCTGGAGCCCAGAGATGGGAAGGGACTGGCCGAGGCCACCCAGCTGGGTGACACCGTCTCTCCTCTGTCCTCTTGTGCCCCTCCCTACAATCCGTCCTCCAGACACACACAAAGTGAGATTGTTGTCTGGCAGCGACTGCATCCTGGGAACTCCTGCCCAAAACCCTCCGAAGGCTTGGCCCTGCCCGCACGGTTGGATCTCAGCTCTGCATGACACGGTCCTGGAGACTCCTCCCGTCTCCGCTCCAGCCACCTCCCCTTCGATACCCAGCTCCGGCCACACTGCCCACTCCTCTTGGTGGCTGTTCTTGGAATGCACCAAGCTCACTGTTGCCTTGGAGACTTTGCCCTTGGCATCTCCTTTGCCTGGCGTGCCCTGGCACGCTTGTCAGGTGGCCGGATCTTTCATAGCCTTCAGGTGCCAGCTCAGATGTCACTTCCTGGAGCAGCGACAGTCAGGGCCCTCCAGGACCATTCTGGTAGCTGCAAACACCTTGCACTCTTTGCCTGGGACCTTTTTCCATCCTCCAGAAGCTGCTGGGCCCAGCTGCAGAGTCCAAAGGGGCCGGGTGGTAAAGCCCCCAGAAGCTTTCTCCAGCCAACGGCTTTCAGGAGTCTGAACATGCAGTCCCCTCACCCTCAGGTGGGTGGCCCTGAGGCTCCTGTTCTACAGTCCCCAGGGGTTCTGGCAGGACTGAGCCCCAGAGGCCCACAGAGGTGACCTGCTCAGTCATGCCTCCTCATCAGCCCTCCCCCATGCTGCCTCACATCCTGTCCCGCCAGCACTCCCTGCACCCCCTAAATCCACGGTCCCCAACCCCAGGCCCATGGCCTGTTAGGAACTGGGCCTCTCCCCTACCCCCCAACCTCCCCACCCCCACCCCACCCCCACCCCGTTCCACGGAAAAGTTGTCTCCCATGAGACTTAGGAGGCGAGCATCGGGCGAGTGAGTGAAGCTTCATCTGTATTTGCAGCTGCTCCCCATGGCTCGCATCACCGCCCGAGCTCCCTCCGCCTTCCCCCTTCCTGCCACCAGCCGTGGAAAAATTGTCTTCCATGAAACCGGTCCCTGGCGCCAAAAAGGTTGGGGACCACCGCCCTACGTCCCTGCCCGAGAGTTGGCTTCTGGGATGATTCACACCAAACACATCCTTAGGGGCCTTCCCTGCCCCCCATAGCTATAGTGGGTGGAACTGTGGCCCCCAAACAGATATGTACACACCCTAAACCCTTGAACCTGGGAATTTGACCTTATTTGGAAAAAGAATCTTTGCAGATATAATAAAAGATATTGGGATGGGATCGCCCTTATTTATTAATAGGCCAACGGGCAATGGTGTTTTTAGAAGGCTTTTGCAGAGAGACAGGAGAAAGCCACATGAAGACACAGAGAGACACCGAGGAAAATGCCACATGATGATGGAGGCAGGGACAGGAGTGACGCTGCCACAAGCCAAGGACCACCAAGGGTTTCCAGAAGCCAGGAGAGAGACATGGAACCAACCCTGCCAATGCCCTGATTTTGGACTTCTGCCCTCCAGAGCTGTAAGAGAATAAATTTCTGTCGTTCTGAGCCACACAGTTCCCGGCGATTCCTTGCAGCAGCCTAGCGAGCGAGTGCAGTATCCCAGGCGCCCCGCACCCCACGGGCCCCGGTCACAATCATTCCATCGAGTTCCTTCCTCGTCTGTCATCTGGAAGTATCCAGATGGCTTCTTTGTTTACCATCTGTTTCCCCCACTTGAATGCAAGTTCCTTGACTATGCCCTACGCCCCTCCCACTGTCCCCAGCCCAGGACAGCACCTGACCCACAGTAGGCCCCTGAGTGCAACGGATGTGTGAACGAACCCGGTCCAGCGGTCCTTCTCCACGCCTCCCCGGCTCAGCTGCTGCAGGAGCCAGCAGAGGAAGATCCGCCCCCAACTAGCCCTTGGCCGGCCTCATCCTCACCGAGGAGGAGCTCTCAACCGGGGCTGCACATGAGAATCCCCTGGAAAGTTCACCTCAACAAGATCCATGTCCAGCCTGGACCCCGAGACACTGAGTGGATTGGTCTGAGGCGGGACCCAGGCAGCGGCATCCTGAAAAGCTACCTGGGAGAAGCCGTTGTGCAGTGAGGGCTGAGATCCATCGGTTTAAGGGGTGGAGGGTGAGAGGGGACCAAGATAGGACCCAAGTTCCAGGGTGACCAACCATCCCAGTGTGCCCGGATGTCTGGGATGCAGGACTTGTGGTGCTAAAATTGGACAGTGCTGGGCAAACCAGGATGACCCGGTCACCCTAAGAGTTCCCAAGCCCCTTGGATGACAAGCCAGCCAGCCAGCCACTGCCCCTCCCTGCCCTAGAGGCCAAGTCCCTTGGGACCCCTGCTGCCTTGAGGAGTCACCAGTGAATGTTTGCTCCAGACCTTGAATGTCAGAATAGAGGAGAAGGGTCACAGACAGACAGTGTGGGGGTGGGGCTGGGGACCCAGAGCTCAGACAGCTGCTGCTGATGAAGAGTAGTCAGCCCCTCCCCCACCCCACTCCCAGCCCCTACAGGCAGGCATGGTTCTAGCAGAGGGAGCTGGGTTTCCCCACGTGGCTTGTGGGCACTGCCTATTCATTGCAAGAGTCTTTGGGGTTGGGCTGGATTTGTTTCTACCTCAGTATCCCCAACCTGGGCCTGGCACATAGTAGGTGCTCAGTGAACAGAGGTGGAACGAAAAAGGCTTGCAAGAAATTGACAATCATCTCATCTGGGAACAGCCAAGCTTTTCTCCCTACTCCCCCAGCTCCACACCCAGTGCCTGCCACAGTGCCAGACACAAGGGAGATGCTCAAGACATATTTGTTAATTGAACAAAAGAAAACATAGACAGCTTTTCCAAAGGGGCTTCTTTCTCACTCCAGCCTCTTGTGCCTTACCCTGTTGGCCTTTGGGGGGAATTCCTCTCACACCACGTGGCCTGAGTGTTCATCACCCACGTGAACAAAATCAAACTTCTCTCTGTTCTCCTGTTATATATGGTAAAACTACGAGCTGACTCTAATATCATCTTACAGTGAAAGAGAACTTTTAGGGGGCTCATGGCCCAATCATTGCCTGGGGCTCCTCCCCCAGGCATGGCAGTCGCTCGGGGCAGGACTAAGGTGGGATGGCACCAAGACGGGGGGGCCTGGGACTCACCCTTGTCCTTCTTCCCAGGTGGGCAATTGCTCGAGGCAGCACCAAGGCAAGGCACCCACTTCCATCCCTAGGAGACCTGGAACCCCTGGCTCTCCCCCTAACATTCCCCACTGTCTATTCTAGAGGCCCAGATCACTGGCTAGGGGCGTCGACTCACCCGACACCTGCTGCATGGGGGAGACGACCCCTATTAGGGTGGCCTCCTGCAGGTTGTCTGGGGGTCTCTCCAGGGCACCTCAGTGTATGTTCCTGGTAGAATGTTATAGTTGTAGGTGTGAGGAGGAGCCGGGGCTGGCAGAGAATGTAGGGCCATTTGTAGATTGACGGCCTCTAGACAGGATGAAATAAATCTAGTCAGAAAATTCGTGGGGATCGGTCCCAGTATAAGAATTCCCAGGATGCAAAGTAACGGGGTGACCAAGGGAATTACCAAGGACATGCCCCGGGGCCTAGAGGTCTTGCCTCGCGTCTGCAGATTGGAGGCGGACTCTAGGATGGCGTTGATGTTGTCCCGAACCCGTCCTGACTTGTAACCATGGGAACAGCGCTGTACTTCTGCCACCACACTTGGAAGACCGAGGGCCCGCCTGTTCTGTAAGGGGACCCTGACAGCGAATCTGACTGTGGCTGTAAGGGGGCAAGTGTGTGGCTACGGTTCAGTAGGGCTCGTGCCACCTCCACGGCCAAAGACTGCTGCAGGCCCCGGACGTGCCTGCTGTGGCTACACCAGCAGTGGCTGCTGTCGCCATAAAGGCAGAAAAGGGAATTAAGGGAAGCGCCTGCGTGCGTGGGCGGCCCCGCTATGCAACCGGCAAGGCGAGGGGACCGAGTCCCGGGCAATCCGAACATCAGATATACGAGGCCCAGGGAGCAGCGGCCTCTCCAGCAAGGGGGCAGCACCCGGTATCCTCACGTGTCACCGGCACACGTCCCCCGCTCCAGAGGACGTTGGGTGGCCAACTCGATTCTGGCTAGCAGGACAGGGGCTGATGCGCCAGTGCCATGAGGTCCTCTTCCCTGGCGCTCGGTGCCATGCCATTCAGCTCCCCGGGCCGCTGAAGTGGCTCTGGGCCCCAGCCCTGGCGGAAGCGTGACGCTGCTCTGGTTGTGCGCCAAAGGGCGGGGCAGGATGTGTCCTAGTCGGGCCCACCGGGGAATCGATCTCCTGTTGTGGACGTCCCCAGCAAAACTGGCTCACGCCCAGCAGGGTTTGCAGAGCCTCGGGGTACGTGTGGTTTGGGTTGCCAGGGCGAAAGGCGTGTTGGCCGTGGATAAATAGTCAGTGCTACTTACCTGCAGGGGCCAGAGCAGGAGGCGGCTGCTGGAACAGGTCCGGGGATCCCCCAAGGGTGTGCACGGTGTCTGCCTCTCGTGTTGCAGTCCTGGTCTGCAGGGGCCGGCTGGGCTTCATTTTGGCCCTTCCACGGCTTCACTGGAGATGATGGCTCCAAGCGGGTCCCCTGGGACTTGGATGGCGGTTGGGGTAGAAAGTAAGACTGGATAGGGACCTTTCCACGCTGGGGTTTGCTGGGACGTGGGGACCCATCCTTCCACCGTCTGGTGGACACTAAGACCCCGGCTGACAGAGAGGGCTAGGGAAGAAGGCTCTCTAGGCGGTAGCTTGTGTTCTTGTAACGTCTGCAAGAACTGAGCTACTTGAAGGGCCTGTGGGTGTCTAGCCCTTTCCTGAAAACCAAAATCCAAAGTGATCAGAGCAAAAGGTCGGCCACACGGCACTTCAAAGGCACTCGAAGAAAAGGCCGAGTTCGCTGCAATGCATAGACACGAAAAAGCGACTGGGAGAAGTTGTAACCAACCGAGGCTGGTCTCCTGGGTCATCTTGCAGAGGGCGAGCTTGAGGCTCTGGTTAACTCCTCCACCCGGCCCGGTGACCGAGGCCTCCAGGCGCAATGCGGGTAGTAAGAGACCCGCAGGCCCTAGAGACCCCCTGTGCTGCCTGTGAAGCCAAGGCGGGACCGTTGCCACTCTGTAAGGACCAGGAAAGGCCAGAACGAGGTATGATGTCCTCCAGACGTCTTCGGGAAACTTCAGTGGCCTTTTCAGTCCTGCGAGGAAAAGCGTCAGCCCAATGAGTAAAAGTGTCAACAAACACTAATAAGGACTTGATTCCTCTAGAGGGAGGCATTTGGGTGAAATCTACCTGCCAGTCCTCATTGGGGTATGTCCCCTTTTGTTGGGCCAGAGAGGCAACTTTTGCCCTCAAAGCCCCTTGAGGGTTACAGGTTTGGCAGACGGTATAGGGTGAGGTGACCTGTCTAACAGTGGAGTTTAGTAAAGGAGAAACACAGTGCTGATCCAGGACATGTCTAAGTGGCTTTGGGCCAATGTGGGTAGCACTGTGGATGGCTCCTCTCCACCGAGTTTTTGACTTCTTTAGCAGGTAATAGGTAGAGGTTTCCTTTAACCAACCACCCAGAGGGGCTCAAGTGGTACCCTGGAGTCCCCATCAGATATTTCTGAGGTGTAACGAGCTGGAATAGGGACAGTGGGATTAGGATTGGGGCCTAGGGCCCCAACTAGGTTAGGGAGCACTTTGCGTGTCTGCAGCCCGATTCTCTTGAGCTACTAGGTCATCTCCCTTTGGACGTCCCTTAGATGGACGACTGCCACCTCGGCTGGTTCCTGAGTGATGGCTAAAAGCATACGAATCTGTCGCCCACACTTGATTGGGTTTCCTTGAGTGGGAAGGGATCCTCGCTCTCCCCACACAGATGCCTGGGCGTGCGACACCACGTAAGCACACTTAGAGTCTGGGCAGATGCCCACCGTCTCGGCTCTGGCCAACTGGAGAGCTCGGGTTAGGGCTGCGAGTCCAGCTAACCGGGCAGATGTGTTTGCTGGCAAAGCCTGCGCCGCCTCTGCTTCTAGACCCTCGGTCACCACGGCACAGCCTGCGCGCCGTTCCCCGAGCCTGACAAAGCTGCTGCCGTCATTAACCACTGGCGGGCTGGGGACTGGGGACTGGGGACAGCTCTGCCCAGGGAAGGGAGTAGGGGAGCACGATCTCTGCACAGCTGCACAGCAGCCTCCTGGGTTCCCCGTTGCTTCTTCTGGGAGAAGAGGGGTGGGTTCAGCGCAGAGCAGACCTCAGTTTTTAAGTCAGGGTTTTCCGTTAACACAGCCTGGAATGTTGCCAGGCGGCCGTCTGAGATCCACCGGTCACCCTCCCTGGAAGAGCTGGGAGACGGGGCAGGGGAAGCCGCGTGGCGAACGCAGCGGCCTCTGGCAGGAGGGAAGGTGGGCTGCCCTCGCCCTCACGCGGGCCGCCGCGAGGAATTGCTGGAAATGAACGTTCGGTGAGTCACGTCCTCCCACAAACATGGCAACGGGAGAGAGCGAAGACTTGTTCGGTAGGGACCCGGAGACCCTGGTGACCATGCAGGATCCAGTGCTCGGTTTCCCAGAGCAGGTGAGGAGGACAGAGCAGGCGGCCCCAGTAGCCAGAAGGAAGTTTACTGGCCTGCCTGCCTGCCCCCAGGAAGCTCACCCTTGGCTCCAGTCCCGCGACCGTCACCTGCCAGGGGGCCGACGGGAGTGGGCTCCTTCACTGTCGTACCATGACCCAGTCTGGGGACAAACTCCCCTCCTGGGATGACCCCAGAGGACAGAGTCTGGCAGCCTAGCGACCCATTTGATGGCACCAATGACAAGGGGCCTTGCGTGGCCTGTCCTTATTGGGGAAGATCTTAGCCCCACGCCCTTCCTGTCGGCAGACGTGGCACCGGAGATCCCAGCCTTTGGTGGGGACCTTGGCCGCTGGCCTGAATGTGGGCGCCAAGGCTGCCATTAATGGAGCCTGCCCGTTCTCCTTCCTCCGCCCTTCCCCCAAGCCTGGGACTCGAGCTCAGAAGTTCTGTTATAGAAAACAGCAGGAGCGGCAGCCACCATGTCGTCCAGGGAGGTGGTAGGGTCCTGGGCAAGCTTCTGGAGTTTTCCCTAATATCTGGTGCTCCTTGCATTAAGAATTTGCCCTTTAATGTCACTCGTCCGTCACGGGAGTTAAGATTGAGAGAGGTGTGTCTCTCCACTGCCTTCTGGAGCCCCTCCAGAACGGCCGTGGGGTTTCCTTGGGCCCCTGCGTTACTGGGGGACCTTGGAATAATTGACCTCTGTTTCCCTGGCGGCCTGGAGCCAGCCTGCACGCATACTAGGAGTACTCTCTCTCCCTCGGAACTACTGCTCCACCCTGGTCGGTTTCGCCCACTGGACGTCCAGGATCTGAAAGGTGTAATCGGGTGGCAAACTTTCGCGCCTCCGTTAACACTCCATATTGCTCAAAGTCATTTAAAGTCTGGCTTAGAATAACACGGACACCTTTCCAATCCAAGTCACAGGCTAGACACAAATGCTGGAATGTCTCTACAAACTTACCAGGGTGATTGGTGTAGCTTCCCAGATCCCGTTTTATTTGTTTTAACTCCACTGAACTAAAGGGCTTAAGAACTAGGTTTGGTCCAAACTCCCCTGCTGCTTCCACCACAGGCAGGAGCTGAGTCATCTTCCCCCCTGGTGGGGCACAGGCAGCACCACCACCCCTTCGTAGGGCCCCCTTCAGGCCTCCCTGGGCACGGGGGCAGCTCCAGCAGGTGGGACCCTGTGGAGGGTCTCCTAACACCATACTCTACCTGGCTCCAAACACCCCTGGCACCACCGAGGATTTTCCCGTAAATAAAAGCAAGCCTGTACGGGTGGTGTTTATGCCCATCTTCCTTCCCTTTTGCAAAACGGGCCCAGCTGTAAGACGAGGGGTGATTTAGAGTCCCACGGGGCGGCCGCTGTTCTCCGCTGTCCAGCTTGTGCTGTGGCCGGGCGGCTGTGCAGAAGATTAAACATTTCTTCTTCAGAGTGTCTGGAGCAAACTTGTCCCAGTTTGAGAGAATGTCCCCCAAAGGGGTGTTAGGAGGGATTTTTGATTTCTGTGCACCCATCTGGAAAGTAAGGAGGGAAATAAAAAGGGGGAACAAGGAGAGACTTTGCCAGTTGGGGTCTGTTAGAGCTGAGCGTTCCCAGGCGACAGCCGGGCCATGCGGCCAAGGTTCTTGATGTGCTTTTGGCCGAGGGGTGACCAGACACTCGAAAGTAAGGCAAGCAGGAGGTGACGTTTTTGAGCGAGGACAAGATAGGATTGTAGAGCAAGAGTAAGATACAGGTTTACAGAGCAAGATACATGCACCACAGATGACGACTGGACCCCTTGTCACAGCAAAAAGACAAGGTTATGGTCTGGGTCTTGTTTTCTAGCGTCCAGACAGGGACCTCCCTGGTTCAGACGTCCCCATGGAAGCACTTTGATGGGCAGTTGGGAGTTATATGACCTGAATCTCATTTCGCATGCGGATCTCCCATGAGCCTCTCTGAAAGTCCATTGTGGGGTGAACTGCAAGGTAGATGGAAGCTAATGACATGTTAATTAACCTTAGGTTGTCCTAAGTCACCTTCCAGACCCTATTGTACCCATGCCACTTGGCCCGTGGCCTAGAGAGTCCTCTGCGTTCTCTTGCAGATCGTGTGCTAAGTTCCGATTGGCAGATTAGTGTTCTGGCAGGGTGTTCTCTCCTCGCCCAGGTGTGGCAGTCGCTCAGAACAGGATCGAGGTGGGGCAGCACCAGGGGAGGGGGTGGGGGTGGGGTCCTGGTGCTGGGGCCCGCCCTTGGCCTTTTTCCCAGGCGGGGCAATTGCTCGAGGCAGCACCAGGGCAAGGCACCCACTTTCATCCCTAGAAGACTTGGAACCCCTCGCTATCTACCTAACAACAGATCCTTCCCAAATAAACTATTCCCACCCGCAGCCTGCTCTCAGGATCTGTTTTTAGGGAACCCAAGGGTTGGGCTCCACCTCGCCTGTAGCTCCTGCCTGCACGATGGTCCTCACTAGCCCGCGATTCGGAGTCTCCCTGGGCCTGAGAAGCCGACAGACTGTCCACACTTGCCCAGTGGCTGGGTTCACCTGGTGGGCACCAGTGCATCCCTGCAGGGTGTGGCCCTCTGCCCGGCATTCATTCTGATTGGTCTGGTATCCTTTCTAAGGCTGATGCCCAGCTGAATCTCTAATAACAGCTTCATTGGGCTATAATTCCCATACCATAGGACGCATCCATTTGAAGTATACAAGTCAATGGCTTTTAGGATATAAACAGAGTGGGCAGACCTTCACCACAATCAATTTCAGAGCATTTTCATTGCCGTTGGTCAAAGATACCTCCTACTCCTTAGCTATTATTCTCCAAGCCTCTCAGCCCCACCCCCAGCCCCAGGCAACCACTAATCTGCTTTCTGTCCCTATGGATTTGCCTATTCTGGAAATTTCTTATAAACGGAGTTATACAATATGTGACCTTTTGTGTGCCTTCTTTCACTTAGCATAATGTTTTCAAGGTGCATCCATGTGATAGCATGAATGAGAACTTCCCTTTTTATTGCCAACTGCTATTCCGTTATATGGACAGAACACACCCTAATTATCCATTCATCTGCTCATGGACGTTGGCTTGTTGCCACTATTCTGGCTCTTGTGAATGCTGTTGTTATGGACATGTTTTTTATTTTTATTTTATTTTAATTTTTTTTTTTTTTTTGAGACAGAGTCTCACTTTGTTGCCCAGGCTAGAGTGAGTGCCATGGCGTCAGCCTAGCTCACAGCAACCTCAAACTCCTGGGCTCAGCGACCCTACTGCCTCAGCCTCCCCACGAACTAGGACTACAGGCATGCGCCACCATGCCCGGCTAATTTTTTGTATATATATATTTTAGTTGGTCAATTAATTTCTTTGTATTTTTGGTAGAGATGGTGTCTCACTCAGGCTGGTTTCCAACTCCCGACCTCGAACAATCCACCCGCCTCGGGCTCCCAGAGTGCTAGGATTACAGGCGTGAGCCACGACGCCCGGCCTGTTATGGACATTTGGGTACAAGTTTTGTTTGGCCAGATTTTCTTTGGTTCTCTTGGATGTGTGAACTAAAATGAAATCTCAATCCCCCCCTCCACCAGCTGACCGAATGGACACTCTTGGCCAAGGGATACCCTGACACTGAGTTGCCAGCCCCGAGGAGGGAGGTGACTCAGACATGCCCGGTCACGCCCCCTCCCTTCCTGGAGACATCCTTTGTAGCCATTGACAGGCCTGAGGCGCAAGACACACCTGCAGGTCCTCAGTTTACACAACAAATGTATGGCCAGTGGCTTGTCTCTGATTATCTTAACTTAAAACATTCCAAGTCATTAGACAAAGCTTCATTTCTTTAACCAATTGCAAATCAAAGAGTCTTTAAACCCACCTGAACCTGCAAGTCCCAGGTTCGAGATGTCCTGCCTTTTCAGGCCAAACCAATGTAGACCTTCCATGTATTGATTTATGACTTTACCTGTAACCTCTGTCTCTCTGAAATGTATAAAACCAAAACGTGACCCAGCCACAGCCAGTCCACTTGCTCAAGGTTTCTTGGGTGGGGTTCTAGGTCATGGTCCTCAAGTCTGGCTCAGAATAAACCTCTTTAAATTATTTTACAGAGTTTGGCTTCTTTTTCATAGACAGGTGTATATCTAGGAGTCAAACTCCTGGGTCCTGTGGCTAATCTATATACCTTTGTACCTTTTGAGGACCTGCCAGACTGCTCCAAAGCCTTACTAAATGTAAGAAAAATATCTTCTTTACGGAAGCATAACATCCATACAGAGAAATACAAAATTATAAATGTACAACTTAATCCCTTTTGCAAACTGAGCAGTCCCGAGGAAATAAGACTCAGACCGAGAAACAGTCCTCAGAAGGCCCCGTGGGTGCCAGTCCCCTCCCTGCCACTCCCCCACCCCCAGCAGAGCCATTGTCCTGCCTTCTATTAATAGTAGCACAGTTTCGATTTCCTTTCTGGATTTTAGACATTCTCCTGGCGAGGGCTGGCAGCTCATCACTCACTGGTGACTCCAGCACAGGGGTCCCCTCGGCCCTCCAGGCTCAGAGGACACTTTCCCCCCAGGGCTGTTCCTGTCGTTTCTCTGCACTTGTCATAAGTGGGCCTAACCAGGCAGGCTTCAAGGAGGAAGCAGCCCTCCATGTCACCCCCAGGAAGCCCTTTCCTCTTTCCGTGTCCCCGTGGGAGGTGGCAGGAAGGCCGTGGTGCAGGGGGGGAGGACAGCCCCAGGCTGAGGACTGGCCGGAAGAGGAGCCCCCTCCCAGGCCCAAGAATGAGGGAGGCACCCAATGCAGGGAGGGCTGGGGAGGGCGTGGTGCTTCCTCCCCATAGCCCCTGCAGCCTTCCCACCTGCTGGGAGTTTTAGGGGGTTTCTGGAGGTTGCAGAACCAGGGAAGCATTTTCTAGAGTCCCTGATTTCGGCGTGACCACACGCAGCCTGAAACCGAAAGCTCCGCCTCGGGCAGGGACTGCTTCCCTTGGCTGGGATCCAGGCACAGGCCAGACTCACACCAGATCTTCAAGGCCTTCACGAGGGCCGCGTGGCCTGACTGTGCTCCTCACTCACCTGAAGAGCCAGGCGTCTTGGGTGTGGCCTGACACGGTTTACAGCTCACCGACATCATGACTGCTGTTTATGCAGCCAGAGGCCCCGGAGGAAGCAGAGTGGGCCTGCCAGCTTCTGGGGCACTCTGGGGCGCTCTGCTCCCTTCTCTGTCCTTCCTCACCTGCTGCCTGCACAGGGGCTCACAGCAGGAACCCCCGCAGCGGGCAGGCCTGGTGCCCACGGGAGGCCCAGGAGGGAGACTGCAGGCTGGAAGAGAGTGAGCGTGCGATTTCTCTACTCCTGCTGCATCCGTCAAAGATAAACCAAGCCCGCAGCAGCTACAGCACTGACGGCAGGTGTCATTCAGTAAAGCCATTGCGATGGGGAAGAGTGTCCAGCATGGACCAAGCTCCACTCCCCCGAAATAAAAGGCTGGGGTGTGCTAAGGGCAAGGCAGTAAGGGGCGTCAAGGGGTCCACCTGACCCCTTCATCCCTGTGACCATGCCACCTGGGTTTGCTATTGGTGTTTATCTGGAGGGAAGCTACTTCCCCTATGTCTGCGACCGACAAACAAGCTGCAGCGGGGCACCCACGGGCCAAAGTCAGGCCCTTCCCCTCCCGCAGGGACTGGAAACTGGAGCCAGACTTACCTCCCCGAGTGCTGGCATTTCAAGGAGACCTTGAGGAAACTGCTTGGAGTGGCAGATTTATATCTCAGGGGGCAGAGAAGGGTATATAGTTGCAAACTTTCTAAAGTAACAGCTTTAAGGTGGGGTTTAGGGGCCTGCCTGCCCATCACCAGGTTTTCGCTGGAACAAGCCATAAGTTCTCCTAGCAGCACGAGCTCTCTTGGGCAGCCATTCTAGGTGGGGCTGGGGTCCTCTCAGCAACACTGTCTTAAGCTGCTAGAAGCCATGCTAGAGTCTGGTCTATCTCTTTGTACAGAGGTTTGAACAAAGCCATGAGATGCCAAGAGTTCTGCAGGCTTCACCTCCCTGAGGCTGCTAGAAGCTTCATCCCCAGGCGGCCTCTCTACTCCTCATCATCACAGTCGGAAGTGAAGGACTCTGGGCGCCCGGGGTGGTGGAGCCACAAGAGGGTGGGAGCCTGGGCCCTGGAATCAGAGCGTGGAGGGGGTCTGATTCAACCTTCCATGCAGGAGAAATCAGCTGCTCTCATAGTGAGCCCGAGACCCCAGGAGTTGTTTCTTGCAGCAGCTGGTGTTACTTACCTAACTAATGCTTGTGGCCTCCCCGCCTGCCAGGAAGCCCGCGTGGACTATTTTATGCATGTGTGTCCCCACTGTGGCCTCTTGTGTCCTGGCACAGGCCTCCCCCTGCTCCTCAGTCACATCCCGCAGACACGGATGCCAGCAGGGCCCAGCGTGGGCCTGAGTGTGGGCCCGAGCGGAGTAACAGAGTTTGCTCTTAGCACATTTTCCGCCTGTCTTTCCCCTACCCTGGTCTCTGAGACACTAGTGCCCTCAGCTAACAGGTTGATGTGTTATCCTGCTAGAGACAATGTGTTGATTTAACAGCGAAGGCTCACAAGGGGGAGACCCAGGGAGAGAACTTTTCCCACGAGCTTGCTGTCTCTTAAAATCCCTCCACCTGGGCCAGCGGCTCCAACCCTGGTCGCACATGGAAATCACTTGCAGAGTTTTTCCAAAACGAAAATGTGTGAATGCCTCCCTAACACCCAAGATTGTGATTTAATTATTTCTCTTGACTTGGCTTACGCATGCCCCCAAATGAAAACGGGCATCCGAGGAGATCCAGCTGACACCCCGCACCTCTTAACAACCATCGCTGACGCACTCATCGGCATCTCCGGGGAGCTTGTGAGAAGCGCGGAACCCCAGTCTCCGCCCCAGACCTACCGACTTAGACCCTGCATCTTAACAAGGTCCCTGGTGGCAATACCGCTCCCACCTCTCTGCATCAGTGGGTCTCACCTTGGCTGTTCATTGGAATCACCCAGACGCCTGGGGCCCACCCACGCAGTGTCTGACGCAGTGGGACAAGGTGCCACCTGGCATCAGACCTTTAAAAACTTCCCAGGCGACTCGAATATGCAGCCAGATGCAAGAACCATGGGTCTAAGTCGTGTTTCTCAACATTCGGAGCCAAATGGCGGTGGGGCCTGTCCCGTGCACCGTGCATCTTCAGCCGCTCTACTCACTAGGTGCCAGTAGCACCCTCATCCCCCAATCGTGTTAACTAAAAATGTCCCTGGAGATTGCCAATGTCCCCTGGGGCACAGAATTGGCCCGATTGATAACCACTGTGCTAAATTCTCCACTGAACGCCCCCCCCCCCCCCCCCCCCCCCCCCCCCCCCCCCCGCCCACCGCCGCAACACAAAACCCAATGACTTTCCTGCTTCTCTCTTAGTTCATTTTAGCTTCCCTGGGCTTTATTTTTCTTGGATCCGCTACAGCAGTGGTTCTCAAAGTGTGTTCCCAGGACCGGCAGCAACAGCGTAACCTGGAAACTCGTTAAACATGCAGATTCTCGGCTCCCATCTGGGCCTACCGATGAAGAAAGTCTGGCGTTGGGGTCCCCAGCGGGGGCTTGTTAACGGGCAATAACCCCGTGAGACAGATGTTCTTAATGCCGTTTCTATTTCCCGGAGGTGGGAATTGGGGTGTCACGGAGTACGTTGCTCGAGGTCACGCAAATTTGAACCTACATCGATGTGTTAGTTTCCCGGGGCTACTGTGGCCACAGATTGCCACAAGATGGACCGGTAATGCTAGAAATCCATTCTGTGACAGTTCTGGAGGCCGCAAGTCCAATGTCAAGTGTGGGCAGGGCCACGCTGCCTCTGGAGGCTTGGGGGTGGAGGGGGGGCTTACCTCTCCCAGCGGATCTGCTGTCTGTGGAAATCCTCGGCGTTTCCCAGCCTGTAGACGCATCCGTCTCTGCCTCCATCTTCACACGGCCTCCCCGACTTCTGTCTCCTGTGTCTCCATGTCTCTCCTTTCTCCCGTGGAAACACCAGTCTAACCCAACTCCAGGATGACCTCGTCTCGAGATCCTTAACTTAGCTAAGGCTGCAAAGATCCTATTTCCAGTTAAGCTTGCACTCCCAGGTACCGGGGTTAGGACTCGGACGATTCAACTCGCTACACTCTACCTGCCTTGGTTTATTTCCCCCCATCATTCTGCTTTCTATAGAGGGCAAAGGAGAGGCTGGGACAGACTACCTGGGCAGGTACCCAAGGCAGGTGGGATCTCTGTGAACAGGTAATACAGCCATCTGACTGACAGGGCCTCCAGGGAAAGGGAAGTGAGAAGACAGAAGGGAGAGGGTATCAAAGGCATTTTCCTGGAACTGAGGACTGCCACGCAGTGGCTGAATGGTGGTTCTGGAAATATCTTATTCTGACGGATGAAGTGGGAAGGCATCCTGCTGATAATGGGTTTGGCAGTCATGTGGGGCGGAGTCAAAGTAATTCTTAGGCCCTGCACAAGTGGCCTTTTATCACAGTAGGTACAAATTCAGACGCCGTCAGGAGGAGAGAGGCAATGTTGATGAGTAAAGCAGGCACGTGCCAGGCGATAGGGAGGAGTGGAGACTGTGGCCAATTGAGGAGGATGTACCCTCTGCGTCAGTCTGCTCAGGCTGCCATAACAGACACCAGGTGGCCTAAACGACAGAAATTGATCTTCTCCCCAGCCTGGAGGCTAGAAGCCTGAGATCAAGGTGTCAGCAGGGTTGGTTTCTCCCCAGGCCTCAATCCTTGGCTTGTAAACAACCGTCTTCTCGTATGTCCTCACTCGGATTTTCCTCCGAGTGTGTCTGTATTCTAGTCTCCTCCTCTGATCAGTCACTTTGGATTGGGGCCCCCCCTAACAACCTCATTTTAACCCGATAACCTCTTTAAAGACCCTCTCCCCAAATACACTTGTGTGCTGAGGTGCTGGAGGTTAGAACCTCATCATAGGAATTTGGGGCACTGGAAACTCAACCCGTAAACCTTGTATGACGACATTCCCCTTCACGTTAAAAATGATTCATTTTGCTTGCCGGCCACAGGTGCCTCCACAAGTCGCCAGCCTGCAGACGCCGCAGGAAGGCATCCGTCGGTTGAGAAGCGGTAGGCAGTAGATGAAGCTGGCCCCTAGGTGGGCGGAGCCTGGTTTTGCAGGAGTTTGGGGAATCTTTTTGTCCTCTGCACAGTGCAAATTTGGAGAAGCAGATTAATGCATTTATTTGGAAAAGAGAACTTAGCCCTGCGGTTTCTTCATCTTGGGAGGAAGTCTCATGAAAAAAATAATTAAAAACAACTAACTTGTTTTCTGAAATGTTTTCTCCCAAAATATTTTGGATACTTAGAATTACCCCCTAGATGAAGCGCAAAGGCAGAGCCAAGCTTGGGGACAGGATGGTCAGGGCCGAGTCAGCCCAAGGCAGCGGCTCTCCCCAACTGCCGTCCTTGGTTCTCCATGGGGTCTCTGTAGACGGCCATCACACGCGCTTCTCCTCACCCTCTCTGAAGGTGGCGGCTTCCTATAAGCACTCATTGAGTGCCTGCTGAATGCAGAGCCTTTTGGCGGCAGAGGAGAAGGGAAAAGAGAAGGCATGTGAGTTTGTGGAGGGCGAGCTCTGGGCTAGCCCTTGAGCTCCAATGGTGGTTCTTGCCATTTTGTGCTGTGAGATCACGAGCAAGTGAATTTGCAGCTCTGAGTCTCAGTTTTCCCATCCGCGGAGTGAGGACGTGCCCAACCCACACTGCAGGGCTGCTGGGCAGCTCAAGTGTGAAAGCCCGCACGCGTGTGCTTTCAAATCTCACCACGGCCTAGCAAGCACAGGGGGTCGTCACCACTGCTGAGTGAAACCGAAAATCTGACAACCATTCAAAATTCACACCTGAGATGAAAGCCAGTGAGTGTGAAATGAAATAGCAGACACGGAATCCCCCAAAGACATGGGGAAGCAGAGCAGAAAGGCAGGAAATCGGGTTTGAGGTCTAGTTTACTGCTATCCTGTGCACTACGGGCTCCTCGTCAGTAACATGGAGATCAAAATATCTACCTACAGCATCAATTCATTGTAATTATTATGATAAATACTGATGTGTAGTGGACACTTCCTAGGTGCTGGGCTCAGGTGTTTCATGGACTGTGTCTCATTTAAGTCCCACAGGTAGGGATGTATTTCTGCTTCCATTTCACAGGCTCAGAGAAGTCAATGAACTCACCTAAAGTCACACAGCTTTCGAAAGGTTTGCTGGGCTCCACAACACCATGTGCTATCTGGTCTGCAAAAAAACTCTTGCAGGATGCCAAGCTTCCAGCCAAGCTTCAACATTGTCAGTGATTGCAGATGCTGGGCATGAGGAGAATGGGGAACCGGTGACCAGTGGGGGGCAGGTTAATCTGAGAAGACTTGCTGGAGGAAGCAGATTTGAAGTCAGGTTGTGAAGCGAATTAGGATCATTGAGTCCGTGGTGGAGGTCTGGGATGATGAGCTCAATGTGAGAGTCGAGGGCATATTTGAAGGACAGGATGAGATCGCCCAGGGAGTAAGTGTGGCTGGAACAGAGAAGAGGTCCAGCACGGAGCCTCGGGCTGCCCTAACTGGAGAAGCTGAGGCGACAGGAGCACGAGCAGGAGGAGGAGCAGCCCCACGTGCGGGAAGGGCTTCAAGGAGAGAGCGATAGACTGTGTCGAATGCTGAGGATGGTTCGAGTTCAACACAGCCCTGGTTTTAACAACCTGGAGGCCACAGTGACCTTGCTAAGAGAAACTTAGGTGGGTGGGAGGAGGAACAGCCTGACTGGAGGAGGTGTGAGAAGGAATGGGAGAAGAGGAATCCAAGACAGAGACAGATAACGCGTTCAGGGAGCTTGGCTCTTGAGGGAGCGAGGACGTGGAGGGGCTGGAGGAAGACACGCAGCAGCTGGAGCCCCCAGAGAGCTGCCTTCGCCCGTTGCCACCTTTATCTCCCCGGCCCACGCCCCGCTTGGTACAAAGAGTGACTATAGCAGTCACACCGGTCAGCAGTCCCATCGTCACCACAAGGTTGTCAGGAGACTGAAAGTAAAATAAAAGTAGCTAAGAAAGCACCCTGTAAAGTGAGGCTCATTCATCCCTTGGTCATCATCGGTAATGGGGTTTCTTTATTCTTTCAAGAGACTTGGCTTCATGTTCACATGCAGTTGGGAATGTGAAAACAGGTACACCATTTTGGATGGGAGTCTTAGTCCACTTTGTGTTGCTCTAACAGAATATTCAAGGCTGGATAATTTACAAAGAAAAGAGATTTATTTAGCTTATGGTTCCGCAGGCTGGGAAGTCCAAGGGCATGGCTCTGGCTTCTGGCGAAGGCTTTTGTGCTGCATCAAACATGGTGGAAAAGGTCAAAGGGGAAGCGGACATGTGTGAAGAGGCAAAACCTGAGGTGCATCCAGCTTTATAAGGACCCACTCTCTCCAAAACCATTCCCCTCCTGCAAGAACAAATCCAGTCTCCAGAGAGTGAGAACTCACCAAGTAATTCATGAGGAATCCACCTCCAAGGCCCAGACACCTTCTGCTGGGCTCCGCCTACCAGCACAGCCACACTGGGGATCAGATTTCAATGTGGGTCTCGGTGGGGACAAACCATATCCAAACCACAGTAGTGGGCAGATTGGCAATGACCATCATCATCTAGGAAATTGGTGTGTATGACCATTGTGGCATTGCTTCTAACAAAACGGGCCAACAGCAATACCCATCATTAAGAGGACTTGAGGCCGGGCCTGGTGGCTCACGCCTGTAATCCTAGCGCTCTGGGAGGCCAAGGTGGGTGGATCGTTTGAGCTCAGGAGTTTGAAACCAGCCTAAGCAAGAGCGAGACCCTGTCTCTACTATAAATAGAAAGAAATTAATTGGCTAACTAAAATATATATATATCTAAAAAATTAGCCGGGCATGGTGGCACGTGCCTGTAGTCCCAGCTACTCGGGAGGCTGAGGCAGAAGGATCGCTTGAGCCCAGGAGTTTGAGTTTGCTGTGAGCTAGGCTGATGGCATGGCACTCTAGCCCGGGCAATAGAGTAAGACTCTATGTCAAAAAAAAAAAAAAGAGAGAGAGAGAGAGGACTTGGTTAAATCAACAGCAATGTACTCATTGTGTGTAATACTGTGGAGCTATTAAAAGAAATGAAGATTTGCACACACTAACATAGAAAGAGGTCCAAAACACATTACATGAAACACTTGAAAGTCAAGTCGCATAACGGTAGGTATAGAATGGTATTCAAAGGTTTCCCTCAATGGGACGGAGACGAAGTGTGGATAGCAGGATTTATTTTTTCTAATCAATTTCAGGGAGAAGAAAGGAGGTAAGGACAGTTTAGAGGTCAATATCCCCACTTTGCAGATGGAGCTGTTGGTTTCCAGGGGAACAAAGCCAACTCTGAAACCCCCTCATTGAACCTGAGGCTGAGCAGCGTGGGAAGAGCTGATTCTTACCTACACAGGTCACCTTCCAGGGGCCCTTGGAGGTGGCTTCACCCCAAACTGGGTTTTCCCAAACATACTACCCCTGAAATCCCCCAAGGCCCTACTGATTAGGGGTTCAGGAGAGGTACGTGGGCAAACACCATTTGCTTGCGTCTGCTAAGAGAAAGCAGAATTATCTCCCGGCAGGCAAACACTTTGGGCAGGCTTCCCATCGCCCGTGGCACCTGTTGTCACAGAGGATGCTCAAAGCATAGAGGAGATGCTCTTGAGAGGAGAAACCGTGGGCACTGCTCTTCCCAGGACTTAGCTACGTCAGGCCCAAATTAGAGTCCCGATGTCATTCGTTCATTCATCCAGGGCCTTAAAGCCAGGCCCTATGATGGGCATTGGGAACAGAAGGGTTAATAAGCCCCATTCCCACCCATCAGGGAACTCACAGTCCTATGGGGGAGGTAGGTACTTAAATAAGGAATTATAATTCCAGGGAAGGACTTAGTGAAAACCAAAGTATTCATTATCTGGCCCCACCCCTCATCTATAATGAAATTTCTTAGGAAAGCAAAAGTCACCATTACTAGAAAATTTTAATGAAGTATCTGGTCATTTGTAAGTTTGATTCTTCCACATTTAGTCTTCATGTCTCCTTGAGCTCCTTTTGGCTGTGTCTCTGAACCTTGGGTTCCTCTACCTCCCAAACTCCTTTTGTTAAGTGTTAATCTCTCGTTAACCGGTTGACCCTCTCTATGTCTGCAAAACCAAGCCACTAGGAGAAACAAGTGATATTTCCATTTTGGGTCAAATTCCATGTCAATCACGCCTGTAATCTTAGCACTCTGGGGGGGCTGAGGCAGGAGGATCACTTAAAACCAGGAGTTCAAGATCAACCTAAGCAAGAGCAAGACCCCATCTCTACAAAAAATAGAAAAATTAGCCGGGCGTGGTGGTATGCACATGCCTGTAGTCCCAGCTACTCGGGAGGCTGAGGCAGGAGGATCACTTGAGCCCAGGAGTTTGAGGTTGCTGCGAGCTAGGCTGACTCTGTCTCAAAAAAAAAAAAATCCATGTCAACAGGCAGTCCCAACACTCCCTGGTTAAGTGTGTCAAGAGAAGTCACATAGACATGTCATGATTTTGGTTTTGAGTCTTGTTCAAGCTTCATAAATCATGGTGACAATAAGACTATCTACCTTTGTAGGCCGTTGCAGAGATCGCTGAGTGGAAGTGGAGGGTGCAGGGTGCCGAGGTCCGGGGGGTGGTGTGATGATGGGCGTGCGGGGCTGGTGGACGGGAGGGCGATCGGGAGGGCGGCGGTGCTGGGGTGGAGGGAGTGGTGGGGGTGGCAGGAACAACAGAGGAGGGGGGAATGGTGGTAGTGACAACGGAGGTGGTGGAAGTGACTGTGACTGTGGGAGTAGTGAGGGATGCGGAAGTGGTGTGGGGGAGATGGTGGCGGCCATAGTGGAGTGGTGGGGGAGATGGTGACCATAATGGTGGTTATGACGATGGCGGTTGTGACGATGGCAGTGGTGATGGTGGTCGTGGTGATGCCGGTGGTGACGATGGCAGTGGCCATGGTGCGGGTGGGGGAGGGGGAGATGGTGAAGCCGACTCCAGCACCCCACTGGGCCCAGGTCTCCCGACTCCTGCTTCTGACCCACAGGAGCCACATCCTACAGATCTTCGGTCCCCAACACCCAGGCTGTGGCCTGTCACCGGTCTGTGGCCTGCATCACCGCCTGAGCTCTGCACCATGCCCTATGACACCCTACCCTGCCACCCCTGGTCCCTGGAAAAAATTGTCTTCCATGAACCTGGTCCCTGGTGCCAAAAAGGTTGGGGACTGCTGCAATATGACATGCCAGTCCCCACCCACTCCCCCCACCGCCCCCGCAGTCCCAAACCAAGAGTGAACCCATGTGCCTCGAGGGGAAACCCGAGAAGCGAAGGTAGCCGTTCACATCCCTGAGCAGTGGCCAAGGTGACTCAAGCTGAGCTGCCGCAGCCCATCGCCCTGATCTGTGGGCAGCCACGGGACCAGCCACGGGGACCAGCCCGACTGTGCCCGGGAACCCAGGGAGCCAGTCTCTTCCGCCTCTCGGGGGAAGCAGCCACTCCAGCAGGTGCTGTGCTCCCGGCACTCTTCTCCTTTTCCAAACCCACATCCTGGCCTTCCTCCAGGTTCCTGTCCGGGATCTGCGACTCTACACTCGGGGCCGCATCTGTAGAGTGAGGTGATTACTGCCAATTCGAATTGTGTTTGGTGATGATGAGAGCATATGCAGAAAGTGCCTAGCGCCCCACTCTTCTCACTCAAGAAATGGTGTCTGAAGTTTTTTATTATAGCATCACGGTTTTTGTCGTTGATCTCTAGCCTGGGGAGCAGGAGCTAGAGAGAAGGCGACTGCCCCTTGCTCAACAGGCAGGTGCCCACCAGGACCGCCTGAGCCCCGAGCCTTCAACTGGGGAGACAGAGACAGGCATTTTGTATGTGACCAGCTGCACGGTCCCCCCTCAGTGGACCCCCAGCACCCTCTCTTTCCCCTCCTTCTGGCCTCAGGTCACAGGTTTCTTGTCCCCATAGCCCCTAGTGCAGGTTTGGGGGCACTTTTCATGGTGGAGGGCTGCATTCATTTAGCGGTAATCAAATAAGGCTGAATTCTAGAAACTTCAATTAGATATACTCAAAAATATACACTATTTTGTAAAAATCTTACAACTATGTACTTAATCATTTCAAAAAATGAAAACTATTTGTTAATTTTAAAATTAACCTGTTAATGACTTTGTTGTGTCTGCTTTTTGTGGGAAAGCATTTGAATATTTGGTTGCAGCATGGAGCCCTGCAGTTTCAGTCGATCCTCTAGCTGGGTATCAGTCATTCGTGACCTTAAGGGCATCTTGATTTGGGTTAGGTAGGAAAAGGTAGATTCGCAGCAATAAGTGGTTGAAAAGCAAGAAAGCATTGTTTGGGCATGCTGCTGAAAGCGTGGGTATTCTACTGCATTTTCCCATATTTCAATGGTATCTTTCTTAGCATCAAACAATGATTTTAAAATGTCATTTACAGAAAGCTCAATCAATTCCATCTGTAATCCTTTAGGTGCCTTGGTGATATCAACTAGGTGAGGCTGAAATGCTAATTTGAGTGTGATGTCATGATTTTCAAAGTCAGGGAAGCTTTCATTGTATTCTCCAATTAGTAGGTCTATAACAGCTGCATATATTCTTCAAATGACTCACACGTATCATCCTGTTTGTCAATGACCTTTGCTTACTGGGGAAAATGCTCATCCGAAATTTCCTTTTGAAGAATTGTTTTGAAAAAACAATAGCTCTTCTCAAAATGCTTGGATTTTTTGCGACATATATAGACTTAGTTTTATCTTGCAAAGAAACATTCAAGTAGTTTTGATTTGACATGATATCACAGAGAAATGCCGCATTCCTACAGAAATCTTTCAATAATTCACATTGCTGATTCTGTTCTTCATAAAATTTAACTATCTGTTCTTGCAGAGATAAAATTTTGGCTAACACCTGCCCCAGAAATAGCCAATGCACTTTAGAATGATATGGCAAATTCACACCGAATACCTCATCATTCAACTTTAGCGTGTTACAAAACTGATAATGCTGCATTGCATTTTCAGGAATGTAGTTAACAATACTTATAAGTTGTTGCAAAATGTCACTTAAAATAGAAGCCTTAGCACAGATTTTGCTGATGTAAGATACAAAGAAAAGAAATGATCTGGGAGGCCGAGGCGGGTGGATTGCTCGAGGTCAGGAGTTTGAAACTAGCCTGAGCAAGAGCGAGACCCCATTTCTACTATAAATAGAAAGAAATTAATTGGCCAACTAATATATATAGAAAAAATTAGCCAGTCGTGGTGGTGCATGCCTGTAATCCCAGCTACTCGGGAGGCTGAGGCAGGAGGATTGCTTGAGCCCAGGAGATTGAGGTTGCTGTGAGCTAGGCTGACACCACAGCACTCACTCTAGCCTGGGCAACAAAGTGAGACTCTTTCTCAAAAATAAAATAAAATAATAAAAATAAAAAAAAAGGAAAAGAAATGAGAGCAACTGGATCTGTTAGTAATTTTTTAAATCTATGCAATAAACCCTTCATGTTTTCCTGTCATGGAAGATGCACCACCTGTACACACACTTACTAAATTTACCAAATTCAGTCCAACTTCACGACATTTATCTTGAAAGTTGTTGAAGATATCTATTCCCCATGTTTTGTTCTTTGGTATTTTAAATACATTCATTTAAAAGATAAAAATATAAAAGATGCACAAAAATGTATTAATAAAAATAAAAAGATTTGTTCTGCACAATTTGGATTCAGCCAAAATACCACACTTAAGGACCTAGGCGACCACATGTGGCCTTAAGGCTGCAGGTTCCCTCTCCCAAACAGCCCCCTTCCTCCTGACCTAGTGTACCGAGAGTCTAGACCCAGGTCTTGGTTGGTGACAGAACCATGACAACAGGCACTAAATCAGCGTTTCCCAAAATGTGCTTCCTGTGCCACCCTTCTGGTAGCTGGATAACAGGGAGGAAAGGCGGTTCACTTATAGGCATTAAAATAACAACCAATCATATAACAATAGAGTTCCCTTTCAATTCTTCATCATCATCATTATGATAAGTCACACCATATGAAATGGCTTTTTTTGTGAATCTAAAACAAATAGCAGCAATTTCATATGGCTCCACCTAATAGGACATTTTAGGCATACAAGAAGCTATAAAGAACAATAAGGTGAGTAGCTATACAATCCCAACACAGCTAATGAAATCCAACACGAAGGTTCTATGGAAAGCCCCTGTGAGCCCCTTGCTAATGTCACTGCCCTTGGTCCCCCTGATCGCCCTTTGCTCTACAAATACCCACTCTCCCTGCCTGAGCCTTCTCATGCACATTCTCACCTCGCATGTACTATCCCTAGATAATACTTTTCAGTCCACAGTTGCTTTTCCACTCATTAAGTGTTTGAGCTTTGCACATTAACATGCGCAGCCCAAGTTCATGTATTTTAACTGTTGTATAGAATTCCACTGTAGAAATACATGGCAATATGCTCATTCTACTCTCCAAGGGCATTTAAATTGTTTCTAGGATCTTGTGGGAATTTTTTTAATAGATAACGAAATGATTACTTTTTATTGTTTTTTTGTTCATGCATGTCGAGTTTAACTTTCACTAATAAAACTCAGTAACTTTAACTCTGCAATCATAAAAATGTTACTTTTTACATTATTTTCATGTTGCCAAATTTTACAGCCATATGAAACATCCCAAGGACTTAACTGACTCTGTGGCATGTTATCAGGAGGAAGGACTTAGTCATGTGATTCAAGGATGAAATTACAGATATTATTAAATACAAAGTCTTCCTCTCAGAGATAGACAACCTGAAGCCTTAGACACCATATATAGAAATTTACAACTAGCAATCAAAGCCATCCAACTTTGTAACAGTAATCAAATAACTTTTTTTTTTAAGTCAGGATCTTGCTCTGTCACCCAGGCTGGAGTGCAATGGCATGATCATAGCGCACTGCAGCCTCAAAATCCTGGGCTCAAGCGATCCTCCTGCCTCAGCCTCCAGAGTAGCTGAGACTATAGGCACAAGCCACTGTGCCCAGCTCAATAATCAAATAATTTTAAGAAATGTAGTACACAACTAGAATTGGGAATGGAATTCAAACCCTCCAACACCTTTCCATGGTCCAAATAGTTACTGTCCTCGAGGCAGGTTTAATTTTGTCATTTTACCCTGTGGAATTGACAGGCAGAAACAATTTAAAGACACTATCCTTCAATACACATAAAGACGAACAGAATTTTCTTTAAAATTATCAGTTTTCTGTCAAAGGGCAGTCAAAGAGAGCCCTGATGGCACATAATTTATGATGATTCTGGGAGGAATTACAGGTGGGCATTCATAAATGAACAATGTCACCAAAGGTGTGCCCATTATACTAGCAGCTGAGCTCATGAGGAGGAGATTCCAGAATATCTGTATCTGAATTACAAACCTTTAGCAACCTGTTTTAAGAGTCTCTTCTTTAAAAAAAAAAAAAAAAGCCTAAGTTTGTTCTATCGCCTTAGAAATAAAACAGTGTCAGCTCACAGCTTATGGATTTACTTTTACGTGTAACACTTTACTATTAGGAAACAGAAGGAGAGGCAATTATAAGACTCAATGATTAAACCTTTAAAACGTGCTCTGTAGCCCACTGTATAATTTATTTGGATAACTTCATTTTAACAGACATCGACTTCCTTCACTTTGTCTGGGCCCATTAAGTTTAAGTCATTAAAGCTATATGTACTCCAGAATGTTTATAAAAGCCATTGGTATCTATTCTTGTGCTAATTTTTTACTTCTGACTTTTTTTGCTATCACAAACAAAGCTGCTTCATGTGTCATAATACACAAGTGTGAGAATTTCCCTGGTATATATACCGAAGAGTGGAAACCCTGAGTATTATTTAATTAGCAGTAGGTATTGCCACATTGCTACCCTAAGTGACTGCATGCTCTCCAGCAGACAGGACTGAGTCCCCATTTTTCTATATCCTTAACATTTTTCCATCCCTATGCAAGAGAGTGTCAGCATTGGTGCCACTCTATCTTTTACACCTTCCTAACACTTGCTAATCACCCTTTGTGACTAAGGAGAGATTAGACCTTGGCATCAGTACCTTGAACAAACAGAAACCCAAACTCTCCTCATTTTACACTCCGTGTGTGTTTCTTGCCTACCATTCTTGTACAAAGGACACTGAGTTTCCAATTGCGGTAAAGATATAGGATTTCCTTTTAAAATAAATTAAACAGAGTCAGATTAAAGCAAAATATTAGGTAAAGAGTGCATGTGATTTTGAGGGGGAAATATCATACAGGGAAACTGCATAACAGAAGACAGGAGAAATACCGCACGCGTGATTCATTGCAGGGGAATATCGCTGAGCTCTGAGATCACGGGGTTCTGCAACTGGGTACTACCTTCCTGAAAACCGTAGTATTTCAGAAGTGAAAGAAGTCCTAGGGAATCACATAATCCGACCTGCGTGTTTTACGGGTGACGAAATTGTGGTCCAGAGAGTGGAAGTGTCTTGTCTGTGGTGGCACAGTGAGTCAGTGGTCCAGTGCAGGCTGGCACCCAGGTTTTCCTGCCTAAGCACATGACAGGTGGTGGCTGGATTGATGGGAACAAGTGACTAGAATCGACTCGCCCCCGGTTCTGTGCACCTGATGTTTGCTGTTTCATCGTCTTGTAACACAGGCCTGCTGCGACACATTATTTCAGGGTTTGTTTATCTGAAAATGTCTATTTTTGTCTGCATTCTTGAAGGATATCCTTGCTAAATGCAGAACTCTGTGTTAACAATTTTTGTTTTTCTTCTTAGCTCTTCCAAGATATTGTTCTACTATCTTCTAATGAGGAGTCAGTGATGGTTCAAATGCTCTCCTGTATTTAATGTGTCATTTTGATGTGGCTGGTTTTGCAAGTTTCTTTTGAGCTTTGCTTTTCAGTAGTTTGGCTATCACATGCTTAGGTGTGGGTTTCTTGTGTTTATCCTGCTTTGATGTGCTGAGCTTCTCAAATCTACATTCCTTCCAGCAAAATTTTTTGGCTATTATTTCTTCAAATATTTTTTCTGACCCATTCTCTCCTGCCTCAGCCTCCCAAGTAGCTGGGACTACAGGTACACACCATGCCTGGCTAAGTTTTCTATTTTTTGTATAGATGGTGTCTAGCTATTGCCCAGGCTGGTCTTGAACTCCTATTCTCAAGCAACCCTCCACGTCAGCCTCCCAAAATGCTAGGATTACAGGTGTGAGCCACCACACCCAGCCCCCATTCAGTGACTTATAAAATTTCATACATGGTACTTTCACTTTAATAATTTCTATTTGGTTATTTTTTATTGATTTCTATTTTTATGCCAACATTTCCTATCTTCTCATTTTTATGGGAATATTTTCCTTTACATCTTTTATGTTTTTCCTCCATGGTTATAATCACTACTTTAAAAACCTTTGTCTACTAATTTCAGTATCTGGGTCACTTGGGGTATGTTTCCATTAATTTCCTCTTGAGAATGGGTTACTTATATTTTCATGTGTCAAGTAATTTTGGATTCTATATGGGATATTAGGAATATGTTATAAACACTCTGGATTCTGTTATAATCTGAATAGTATTAATATTTCTGTTGTTGGTTTTTTTTAGTAGGGACATAACGTGGCTGGAATCAGATGCAAAATCTCTTACCCCCAGTATACTGTACTGCAACTCACATCTCAGTTCAGCTCCTTCAGCTGTAGCTGAGCTACTTGGAGTCTGCCCTGTGATTACCCACATGGTCCAGAGGCCAGCCAGATATTGACATTTAGACAGTTTATACACAGAATTTGGGGCTGTTCCTCTCTGTTTCTCTCCTCTTTGGGATTGCTACTTTCCAGCAGTCATTTTTGCCCCAAATTTTGTCCTCTGGTTATTTAGGACGGTAAAACTTCCCTTTTTTAAAATCAAAGTTTTAACTGCTGTTCACAGCACTGATTGGGACCTGCCTTCAGACTAAACTCATGAGCTGGGAAATCCACCAGTGGTGTTCTCGTTTTCCATGCATTGATTCCTTCCCAGTATCCGCCTGTTCTGTCACTCTCCAGTGCCTTCAGATAGTTGTTTTTTATATTTTCCCCAGAGTTTACAGCTGCCCTCTGTGGTAGAGTTGGTCACATAGGAGCTACTCAGCCATCCTGGAAGTGGGAATCCTTCTTTGTCTCACTTAAATGAACAATGCAAATGCCCCCATCGGAGAGATGGCAAAGCTGAGGCCGGGAGAGGAAACAAGGTCATGGTGTGCCGTAGGATGGGCAGGGAGATCAAACAGCTATGGTTGTTAAAAAAAAACAGGTTGGGGATTTTTAGAACCGCAAAACAGACTGTTTCCCATGCAAATCCTTTGTTTTGTGCATTAGTAATATTGCACGAAACGATACTAATATTTTTATTGGGAATGACCTTAGCAAATAGTCCGTGTTCATTAAGCGATTATGAGGCCTGGTGCTAAATTCCTTAAATGCATTGTCTGTTTTCATCCTCTAGACAATTCAATGGGATTGGATTGCTTTTATTGGGAAATTTCGCAGAGGAGGAGATTGAGGTTTAGCGAGGTTAAACTCCAGGTGACACTTGTTTGCATAATTAGTAATAATAACAATGGCTCATATTGTTGTAGGAAATGCACTAAGTGATCTATATGTTTATATATATGTTATCTCATCTAATCCTCCCCCAAACCCTATGAGGTAAGTATTGTTATATCACTCCACATTTTCAGATGAAATGGAGGCTAAGGAAAAGCCAGGTAATTGGCACAAGGCCACATAACTGGCAGGAGGTGGATCTGGGATTTGAACCCATCCGCCTTAACCTCCCTGCCACAATGCCCTCTTGCCGCGATAGAGCATCCGCAAAGACTTATCACCGTATAGGTCCTCTACAGAGGCAGGCTCCCCTCCTCTCAGTCAATACTCGACTGAATCACGCAGAACCCCCGAGGCTGTGGGCTTTCTCTGGCACACGCCCGTGGGTGGCACCCAGCAAATATCTGCGGGGTCTGAATCAACCGGAGAGCCCGTTTCCGTCCGCTTGTCAGGAGCCCCAGCCTACAACGCAAATGAGGAAATCTTCCTAAGCAGGAATGAGCTGCAATAAACTGCAGAGGTTCCCGTGTCCTGATTTTCACTTCATGTTTTGGATGCTGTAGGTCGGGTGAGCGGAGATCCCGGGCTCCGGCCCAGGCGGCTGCCCTGCCTCCGGGTGCCGCCATGAATCACTTCCAGGCCATCCTGACCCAGGTGCAAAGGCTGCTGTCCAGCTACCGGCCGAGCCAGGTGCGGGCCCTCCTGGACAGCCTGCTGGAGGAGCAGCTCCTCTCCAGGGAGTACCACCGGGCCCTGCTCCACGAGCCCGACGGGGAGGCTCTGGCCAGGAAGATCTCCCTGAGCCTGATGGAGAAAGGAGACCTGGACGTGGCCCTCCTGGGGTGGGCCTGGAGCAGGCTGCAGGCCCCCACGGCCAAGAGGAGCCCCGGCCATAGGGACCATGGCGGTAAGTTGGCACCTTCCCCTCAAGGAGCAATGACTGGCCGTAGGCAGCTCAAGCACCTTCCAGGCTGTCTGAAAGGGACGTCACTGGGGAGGCAGACTGGACAGGTTCGGGTGTCTAGCGAGCTGGCAGGAGCAGCGGGGACTTGGAAAGCTCAGTCTGCCTTGCTGGGTGTGCCTCCCAGCCCGGGAACGCCGTTGCACGCCTGCGGCATTCGCTCCCTGATCCCCGACGACACGCCAGCACCGTGGCTGCCCAGACGGGCAGACCAGCCCCTGCCTTCGCCGGGCTCGCAGCCCAGTGGGGAAGGCGGATGCAGGCGCAATCAGTGCGGGTCACAAATAGAGACATGGGGTGCACAGAGAGGAAGAGTCAAAGAGCTGGAGAGCGGAGGACACCGGTGTGCACGCGTGTGCGTGTGGGTGCGCGTGCACGAGCAGGTGTGCACATGCGTGTATTTGCCTGCGGGTGCATGTGTGCGGGTGGGGTGGGGTGTCTGTGCGACAGAGAGAGGCAGACAGGGACAAAGAGAAAGGAAGGGAGAGATAGACATGGAAAGAGACAAGGAGACAGAGACCGGGAGAGGAAGCGAGGGGGAGAGGGAGGAAGGGAGAGACGGACAGAGGAAGAGAAAGAGGGAGAAGCCGGGGGGAGAGAGAGAACAAGAACAGCCCACAGGGAGAGAAAGAATGAGCGTCTCACTTTTTCAAAGTGTGTGGACGACACTCACGCGTCTTAAACCACAGAGACAAGCCTGCACCTCGGCATTCCTGCTCGCATCCCTAGCTCCTCCTGTAGTTAGAGGGTCCTTCCCAGTCGGGAAGAAGTGTTCACCTCATGGCAATGTTGCGACTTTGTAAAGACAGTGCTCGTTCTGCCTCCTTCTCAAACCAAACCTTGAGATGGTGACGGCAACATTAACACTGTGTATTTGCTGTGTGCCGGGCACAGCCTGGCACCCTCTCAGTTCTCCCTTCGGTGATCTCCATCCTTATTTAACATTCGGAGAAGAAGACAGGACTGCCCAGAGGTGATGCGACTTGCTCCAGGTCCCTGGATGGGAAGGGGTGAAGGCTGGAGCTAAGACAGAAGCTTTTCCTACTCAACCTGGCCTTGAGGGACTAAAATGCCTTTTGGTGGCCTGGCCCCGGGCACCAGGGCAATGCTGGTGTTCTCCAAGTCTTCCGCCAAGACATCAGTTTATATGGGGCTGGCTTTTTTGGGGGGCTTAATTCCCGCCTAGGTGTTTTCCATGGTTCCTAAGATGTGTCCTTCACTCTCTCCCTCCTCACCCCTGCAGACGGGGGTGGAGGGGGAAGCAGGGTGGCATCTTTGCCACCAGAATCGTCTTCTTGGGTGTGAGCATCCGGTTTGGTCTTGGTGGGGTGCAGATGTCACCTGGGGGAGGAGCCACGGCGTCCTGTCCGCGGGGCCTTTGCAGGGTTGCGGCCTGCCCCCTCGGCCCCTCCCTCCCTGCTTTCTGGTTCCTGTTATTTAACTCCGTTTCCTCCCTGGGGATGTCATATTTTTATTTCTGATGCCACGTGCTTCCAGAAAGTGGAACTGTGCTCACGGTGGTGTGGTCTTCACGGAGCTGGGACACAGAGCGGGACAAATCTCTTTTTCTACCCCCCCTCATCACCCCAACACCCCTCCTCTTCCTGCCCCCCCACCCCCGGCTCTCTCCAGGGCTGCCAGGCCTGGCTTGGGACAGCGGGCAGGTGTGCCGCAGACAGCCTTCAGACAGGAGGAGGGCACAGAGAAAGAGAATCGCATGGATTGGACATAAAGGCCACTGCCTTCAGTTTCCAGGGGGGCTCAGAAAAGGGAATCATCTGCGTGGGGTTTTGTGACCCTCCCTCTCAACCACCCTATAATGACTTGGCTCTGCTGCTCTCAGTGCTGTGTTGGCCCCTATTGTCACCCACAGGAAAAGCTAAATCTGGACATTGGGCCACAGGGCCCTTCGCAATCCGGCCCTCATCCCCTCCCTGCTCTCACGCGCTACCCCTCCCGGCCCTGCTCACCTTCTCCAGCTGCACGGGCCCCGTGAGTTCCCCCAGACATGCCGCACGCTCTCTGCCCCCGGGCCTTTGCACATGCCATTCCCTCCACCTGGAGCGCTCTTCTCCAGGTATCCTCCTGGCCAGCCCCCTAACGTCCTTCAACTCTTTGCTCAAACATCGCCTTATCGATGAGACCTACCCTGAGCCTCCCATTTAGAATGGAAGCTCCCCTCCCACCCTCCGAGCCCCCTCCCCGGATTGCAGTTCTTTTCACCTTGTACGTATTTTAGTTTTGGATCGTGTGTGGCGCTTGTTGTTTGACTCTCCCTCCGGGAAATAAGCCCCATGTGGACGTGGGTCTGTGTTTGGGTCGTGACATGTCCCAAGCGCCTGGCGCGGGGCCTGGGCACCGGCAGGTGCACCATATGTACTTATGGGATGTTGAATGGACGGATGGGTGGATGGGTGGGTGGAGGGATGGATGGACAGTTCACGTGCTACCATTATGTCTACTTTACAAACGAGTAAACTGAGGCACAAAGAAGTTAAGTGCTTTGCCTCAGGTCATGGCCTGCAGAAGGAGGCTGCTGGGTCTCACGGGTCCAGGCCTATTGTAGTACTTTCTGCTTGGCTTCCTCTTCTAAACAGCCCAAGAAGATACCGTAAATCTATCAGAAATAAGTAGGCAGCCTTCAGACTGAAACTAGCCTGATGATTCAGAAGGCACCTTCAGATATTGCAGTGCCTCCGCTGCAAGGGTGCAGGGCGCCCGCGGCTGGGCATGTGACCTTGGGGGGCTGGCTCTGTGCCACGCACAGCAGCTCACGGGCATCCAGCCCCAGGAACCGTTGGAGGGGCCTGAAAGTCAAGGCCCTTGCCCCGAAGGAACTCTTAGCCTCAGTGGGAAATCAAACACCTGGAAGGATAACCAGAAGCCAGGGCGGGCGGGGGAGCTGGGCCGGGTGGCGATAGAGCAAGAGCCAGGCCGGAAGCTGGGCAGCTCTGCATCTCAGGCCATGCTCTGCAACTTACAAGCCGTGGGCCACTCTGAACCTCAGTGCCTTCGTCTCTAAAATGGTAGCGATGATGCAAATCTCCCAGGACCATAGTGAGGGTTAAATGAGACAGCAACTGGAAAACCATTCGAGGCAGTACCTGGGGTGAGGTGGCCCTGAATACACACCAGACAAGGAGGCTTGAGCAGGGGGGAAATAAGCCAGGGCTTTGAAGTGCCAAGCAAACAATCATTTCTGCAGTCTCACTGGGGGCTCCAAATAATATCTAGACACCTACTGCATGCAAAACACAGTGCCAAGTTGCTGAATGCTTGGGTGCTCTGTGCCTACGAGAAATGAGTCCACGTGTCCCCCATTCTGGGGTTGACACATTGAATAAGCACGTGGGCTGTGCCCTCAGATGGCCCGAATGCCAGTCCTGGACCCCTGATTCCAAGAGGGACGACTTTGAGCACTTCCTGGGGCTCCCCTGGGCCTCAGTTTTCCCATCTGTAAAATGGAGGTGACAATGTAATAGCACTCAGAGTCGCTGTTCTAAGGGTTCATGGATATCGTCCCATGCGAGGCACATCCATTCCCGGCAAGAGAAAGCTGGTTCTGACTCAATAGCCCGGGGCTGGCGTTCGAGGCAACCGCAAGCCCAAGGTGAATAGAAGGACAGCCGCAAGTGAGCGAGGACCGGCCGGCCTTGAGTGTGGCAACGGCACGGGAAACACAGAGATGCCTTTTCTGCAGAGGCCACAGGGCACCCCTGCCAGGGTTTTATACTTTACTGTTTGCGTTGGTTCTGTTTTGTTGTTTCCGTTGTTCTGTGTTTTCGTTACGCGGTGTTTTTGTCCGTGAGGCCTCTTTTCCAGGAACTTCCCAGAGAACAAAGGTTCCTTCTAAGAGATGTTGCCTGATTTATTGGAAGGCGGCACAGGCTGCCAGCCCTCTCCCTCCAGCTTCCTCCCCCGTCTGGCCTTCAGGGTGAGAGAAATCAGAGCTGCGGGTGGCCGGAGAGGGGAGAGGCTGCATCCTCCCGCCCTCCAGCCTCCCTTTCCCAAGAACCAGCCCCTGCCCTGCTCCAGCAGTCTCCTTAGCCTCCTGGGAGGAGATGCGCTGGCGACCGGACCCCGTCCCTTCCCCTTGGGCTGCTTCCCAGACACCCAGGCCCACTGCAGCTTTGCTGCAGGAGCCGCAGAAGGTAAAGCACCTGTGCCCGGAGGCTGGCACTCCTCCACGGGCTTTCCCCGGCCAGCCTGCTCCTTATGCAGCCTGCCTCCTCGCCTGGCACCCGACCCACGGAGGGGCGGTTTCTGCTCTCTGTTGCTGTGACCTTGAGTGGCTCACCTGTGTCCTAACCGTCTCTCCACCTGCCTGCCCTCAGGCTTGCCTGGTCTGTCTGCCCACCGGCTCATATCTGCTTCTCGATTGATCCATGTGTATCTACAACCTGCGCATTATATAGACTTTTCTTCTCACGTCTACTCATCAATTTATCAATTTTCCTACCCACCTAGCCACCCATATGTTTATGTATCAACTTATTTACCTGCCTTCCTACCAAATAACCCCCAGTAATAGGCCTACTTTCTCATACACCCTCCTGCCTCCCTACCTCGTTTGGCTACAAACCAGTTCGATTCTATCTATTCATCTACTTCTCTGTTTACTGGTCTCTTTTCCTTCCTTTCTCTCCTTCCTTCCTCCTTTCCCATTTACTTAGCACCTGCTAGGAATTATGGTGGCCACCAAAAAGCATATGATGGAGCACTGACAACCTCATAGGGGAGGACTCTTTGTCCCTTTGGAGCTTGAGGCTGCCTTGATCATTCAAATGCAAAACTCCATCCATCCACTCAAACAACCTTGTCATTTAAATGCTCCGCTCTGTGTAGGCTCTGGGGTGCGCGCGAGTGAGGAAGAAGCCTGGCCCCAGACACGAACAGCTTTCTGATGTCGTCAGAGGTGGCAGGCGCTATGCCCGTGCAATAGGAACTTGGTGATAATGTAGAAACAAGTTTTGAAACAGTGAGACAGGCAGAAGGTTACTGTCAGCTGGGAGGGTGAGGAAGGCATGAACTTGAACCCGGCAGGATGGCTAAGATCTAGACCAAAGGGGAACGGCGGAGAGCAGCCCTGGAGCGAGCGCAACCTGCGCGAGGGGACAGGGTAGGACGGAGCAGAGTCTGTTTGGGCAGACGGCAGCGAGCACTGGTGTGTCTTCTGGAACATTATTCTTTACTTGGAAGATGACGTTCCTCCCCATCCGCCCCTGGGAATTGGCAGGGGACCCCAGACTGCAACCTTAACAATGTTTCTGCTGGTTGCCAGTGGTCTCTGTCATGCTAGATCCTGACTTGGGACAAAGAAATGCAGATTCCTCAGGGAGAGGCTGGCCTCAACAGCAAGGAGAGCTCCCCTCAGTCGGGGGAGAACTGACTTTCTCCAGAGCAGACCTGTGCTCAGGGGGACGGCCACCACCTCTGGGGAGTCCTGCAGAGGAGCGAGTGAGCACTACACTCTCACAGAAGGAAAGCCTGGAGTGCACTTAACCCTCCCTTCCCGCACCTCAGCCTTTCCCTCAGTCCCGGAGGTGGTCACGCTGCCTCTGAGCCATCCTGCGCCTCCTTCCCCATCTCTGCACCCTCACTTGCCTTGCTCGAATTCGAGCACCCCTTGGCTCCCAGCTGGGGACCACAGCCGCTCACCCCTCTGCCCTGGTCCCTCCAGGTGGCAATGTGCAGCCTCTGCCGAACACGCAGGCTGACACATGTCACTGCCCTGCTCAGAAACCCCTCGTGTTGGCACGGGCGTGCTCAGATTGTGGCGTGTGGGTCTGGAGGGCATAAGGGAAGACGTAGAGAGACCAGGCGCCGGGCAGGGGCTGTCATCCCTGCGAGAGACGGTCGGCCTGGCTGACCTTTCCTAAGCTCCGCCCTGACGAGACGCTGCCTTGGCCGTGGGGCTGGGGCTGGGTGTGGGGGCAGCAGAGTCAGCTGAGTCTGAGAATAGGAAGGGACCCCCATATGTAGTCTCCAGACAGCTAAGCAGCCAGGGGTGCCTCTCCCTTGACTCCAGGTCTCGGGAGAACAAGGCTTCTCAGAACATCTAACGTTCATCGTGTCTATTGCATTAGCCCTACAAAGCAAGGCTCTGTTTCAGATTGACTCTTAGCATTTCTTTTTGGTCTGTCTACTTCCCCCTGGGACTTCTAAAAATAATGATCGCTTCAAAATAATCGCACTACAGAGAAAGGCACCATCCTCATTGCACACACGGGGAAACTGAGGCCCGTGGAAGGGAAGGAAGGGGGCCAAGGTCACACACTTGCTAGTAACAGTCAGCTCTTCAGTCTCCCAGCCCAGTGCTCTTTCAGTAAAAACGCATGAGGCATGTAAGTCCTTGTTTCCAAAACTTCATTCATTTGAGTATCACCCACATTAGTTATTTACTCGATAGTTATTTTTTCAAATCACTCATATTTTTTTTTTGCTCACCTTTATTTTCAGAGAAAACTTTACATTCTACCAAATAGGAAAAAGAATGCCAGAAACAGCAGGTAGCTATTAAACAGGAAGGCAAAGCAATGTTATTAGATTCTAGCCAGAAACTGCTGATGGCAGAAGGCTCTGAGGAATGGGAGTATCTTGCATTAGAAGAGGTGTTCAAGACATATTAGCAGCAAACTGAGACTTTCTCTTCGGGAAGATGGGCAGAGACTTGAAAAGACACTAACTTTCTCACCGTGGGAGTCAAAGTTACTGAGCACCGTGTCTGTGGGTCGACCCAAACCATCTGGCTGTAAACGTACCATATTTGGGGTAACATTCTTTTACGTGTAGTTTCTATTTCCGTCCAATGTCTTGCAGTAAAAATGATGGGGGGACCACTCATGGTCTCCATTTGGGGCAGTTTGGTGTGAGGCTGGGGATGGTAAGGGGAGGAGAGTCCAGGGAGTCTCCCAGGAGAGGCTCTCAGTTTGTCTGGAGGCATTTGTGGGGCTCTGCTGCTGGCCCCATCCTGCAGAGGATGGCCGATATTTGCAGCTGCCACCCGTGTGGTTCCATTGCAGCTGTCATCTCCGAATGCCAGAGTGTTGAGGGTCCCCTCAACAGGCAACTTGCAACTTTCTGTGCTGGCCACATGTGGTCCACAGTAAGGAACTGAAATTAACATCAGAGGTGCTGGGAGGGGCTTAAGGGAGTGTGGGCAAATTAGAAGGTGTTGAGACATAAGACGTCTGATGACTTGGGGCCATCTGGCAGGGAGAGTTTTCTGCCAGTCCCTTGCTTGCTTCCTTTGCATGCTGGCTTTGATTGGTGGGCTCCCTGGAGGGAGACAGGCTAGTGATGAGGCTGCCTGCTTCTGAGCTGAGCATCCCACGAGACTGGACGACATCCTTGGGAAGGCTGAGGGCCCAAGGAAGGGCTGTGGACTCCAGGAGCTGCTGGCCTGGCTGCACTTCCTGCACCATGCGTTGCCTGGCTCCACGCCCTGCTGGGTCCTACCTGTCAGAGCCCCAAGGTATGAAGGCTGAAAATGCACGTTCATTTCCAGGGGATCTTGGCACAGAGACATCACTCTGAACTGGGGGGCCGGGGTGGGAAGAGAGGTCTATGTCCTTGCTGGGGCAGGCTGTCGGAAGAGGTGAAGCGGTTGTTTACTTCCTTCCACCAGAGGAAAATTCAGGTTGCCCAGGTGCCTGGAATGTGAGAGGGCTTTATCAGCGCTGAAGAGTTCTAGAAGTCAAACTTTCAGGGGGCGTGTCGTTAGCGCTCAGCCTGTTGGCACTGCTTGGCAAACGTCCTCTCACTGCCAGGTCTGGTTTAGGGTAAATATTGAGGGGGGCTTACACAGGTTGGGACCTCTGCCAGACCCCACCCCATCCCGGGGGGAAGCAGGGAAACCAAAACCGGAGTCAGCCCCAGGTGTAGGTGTTGAGGTCCAGGCAGCTGGCGGTAACTGCTCACCTGGGCAGACGCTGCCCTCTCCTCAGTTTCCGAATGGTGTTGTTTGAGAAGAAGTGGGGCAGGGGACAGGGGACAGCTGGTGCAAAGAGCATAGCGCAGACATATAGCCCTGGCTCTGAAGGCGGCTGATGGTTGGCCATGCGTGGTATGCCGTTGTCTAGGACAGTGCCTGGTACATCGTAGCAACCAAATATTGTCACAGGAGCCTCCTTTTATTGGTGTTGCTGTTACTGTGCAGTTAAAAAGGTGAGAATCCTTTTGCCATGCTCCCCTGGGACCCAGGGGCTGATGACAGGTTTGCTGCAGCCACAGGCTGTTGAGGGGAGTGTTTGAAGGTCAGAGAGAGCTCAGCGGTCACTTTGGCCCACCTGCAATTGATTTCCTCAATTCCAGGTGAGGAAATCCAGGCTTGGAAAGGGGAAATGACTTCAAAGTCTCAAGCCCTGGGCAGAGCAGGGGACCAAGACCTCCGGGAAGGAAGGGAGGGACTGTTGCCACCTGGGGCTGTGACGGTGGGCACACGGCTTACCAGGGCTGGGCTTGCGTGCAGTGAAGGACCTGAGGGAGTTGCTCTTCCTCCCAGGGACTTGCGGAGGAGTGAGCGGCTCAGCTAGCTCCTCTGGGGGCCAAGTGCCCTGCCAGGGTGGTTTGCAATGGTTTGCAACTTTCGAGGTTGGCTGAGCTGGAGAAAAACAGAGGAGGTGGGGATGAACTTCTCTAGGTCGCCTGGGCTTCTGCCCTAAAAGCCTCCCCAGAGGCAGGGCTGGCCATTGGGAGGAGGAGCTGGCTAAAAAAGAGACCTCCCAGAGGACCCAGAGGTGTTGGGTGTCACAGGGATACTCCTGGGAAAACACGTGGTGGGCACAGGAGCTGCTAGCTTGCTCCCCCGCTTGGGCCAAGCCCAGTGGTGCAGAGTGAAAGTGAAAGTGAAAAGAGCAAGGGGGGGGAGTGGGGCGGGAGAGGTGGGATGGTCAGGGCATTTGGCCGCCCCAGGCTGCTGGGGCCCCAGAGCTGGAGGGAGGGAGACAGCACCGGCACCGGCAGCACGCGGGAGCCCCAAGAACAGCGGTAGGTAACCAAAGTCCCCTCTGCAGCCCCTAAAGTCAGGCTGGGAATCAAGGCTCAGAGACTGGCAGCTATTTGCCCTAGATCACACAGCAAGGCTGGGAGGAGAGGGAAAGGAATGTGCCCAATGTAGATCTGGGAAACTTCTCGTTTCCAGCATTCCTGGAACGACTCCACGCAGGACCTGGGAGCCGGGACCTGGGAGCTCGGCTTGTTGCGCCCAGAGCCGGGGACGAGGGGGCGGAGGCGGCGGGGAAAGCGGCGGGGAAAGCAGCGGGAGCGTCTGCGGGGAGGCTGGGACGCAGACTGGGACGGGGACAGGAGCGCAGGGCGCCGACGCACTCCCAGGGCCAGCCCTTGCCGCGCGGGCTGGATCGGGCAGAGGGGTGCAGCGGCACTGGGAGGGGAAGGCGGGCCCTTCCTGTACGCGGGACTTGGGACCACGACCGCCCTTCTCTGAGTCTCAGTTTCTCTGTTGGGTCATATTTCCGCTGCGACTCTGGGAAGTCTGGGCACTGGGCTCGCCAGGTGTGGTCCCTGCGCGAGACTGGAAAAATCCTCACCTCCCTTTGACCATCGTGGGGTGGGGGTGGGTCCCCTGGACAGGACTGTCTTTGATCTGGCGTCTCTACCTGGCTTTGCGGTCCTGAGCCACGCCCACTAAAGGGAGAGGCACTAAAGGGCCCCTGAAGTGGGGGGGAGGCTGTCTCCCTGGGGTTCAAGACAGAATTGGAGCCGCCATGCCTAGCTTTGTCTGGAATTCTTAAACCCTGCAGTCTCCCTGAGTCCTATAGCCCCTCTTTCCGCCCCAGGTGACACAGGAGGGGTAGCACAGCCTAAGAGCCCACAGCTCCCCACCCCCAATCATAGCTAGGAGTTCTTAAATTTGGCAGGAAGAGTTTCATCTATGTTACCCATAACAAAGGAAAAAAAAAATAAATACTCCTCCCCAATCAGATTAAGGAAATTGGTGCTTCCTCCAATTGAGCTGGGTGGAGCCAAAGGGTGGGGGTGGGGGGACCCAGCAAACCATTACCTGCCAAACCCCAGGCTGCCTTAGGTGACGACTGGGTCCCTTAGGTCTCCAAGGGTCTCAGAATGTGAGGTGGAAGGGTCCTCAGAGATGAACTCCCCGGGAGGTCCCCGGCTGATCTTGGAGACTGCCCTGTGTACAGGTTCCCAGGCCCCGCCCCCAGACTCCATTAACAAGGCCTGGGCAGGGCTCGGAACCTGCAGGGTAGACCACCTGTCTGCCCCAGGGGACTCCGATGTTAGTGCTCCAAAGGTCCTGTGAGACACTAAGGCTTTGAGGGGACGGACGGATTATTCCTTTGAGAGGAATAATCCCTTTATTCTCTGCTTGTGACAAAACCTCCATGGAAACTGAGTCCCAGAGAGGTTTTGTGGTTTGGTTTGGTTTTGTCCAAGGCCACATAGCAAGCAGTTGGCAGAGTCAGGTTCGAACCCGGGTCTCCTGAGAGCTCAGCCCGGCACCTGGGAGAGAGCAGGTGTGAACCTCCACAAAGGCAGGGCAGGTCCCGGGCAATCAGAGAGAGCCCTGTCTGTCTCGTGGCTGCGGCTTGCTTTCGTGTTTGAGACCTCAGCACCTGGTACCTCGCGAGGAGTAGAGTCAGAAATGAACGCAAGGAAGCTCTCCCACGGCCCGGGTCCGTCCCAGGCAATCAGGAAAGTCGCCCGAGGGAGGGGCAAGCTTCTCTCCTTGGGCTTCAGGCTGGCCTTCAGTCACCTTGACTGACAGGTGACGTCCCCTCTCTGAGGCGCAGTGGGTGGAAGACGAGAGCTGTCTTCATGGCTGTCTGCCACCCACAGAAGCATTTTGGAAAACCACCCGAGAGTATGCATGTGTCGAGAGTAGTCGTTATAGATTCCAAAGGGATTGTTTAGAAAGATCTGCGAGGAATCGCGGGCAGAAGGGGTGTTTCCAAAGACCGGGACACAAGCGACTGGTGGTCCAAAGACAGTTTACATACAGGCATTGATTGACACTGGTTCTCACGCGCAAGACCCCCTAGACTTTTGAGATTCTTTCCATCCTTCCTTCCATAAGGAGAAAAATCTCTGATTTTGTAGGTAGGCATCTTTAACAGCCCTCTAAGGACCCTAATGTTTCCTTTTAACAAAGCTGTAGGGAAGTTGGCATTATTTTGGCAACATGGTTTTCTCTTCGACAGTAAGTGATACTGTTCAGGTTTTTTCCCACTGGGAAAAAGTTTTCTTTTTGTTAAATCGTGGTAAAAATATATATATATAACATCAACGTTGCCATTGTAACCACTTTCAAGGGTAGACTCAGGGCATTCAAAGTGTTGTGCAACCCCCACCACCGTCTGTCTCCACAGCTCTTTCATCACCCCAAACTGAAACTTTGTACTCGTTAAGAAACAATTCCGCCATTATCCCCTCCTCCCAGCCCCTACTAACTTCTGTTCTACTTTCTGTCTCTGTAGATTTACCTATTCTACATATTTCATATAAGTGGTATCATACAGTAGTCCTTTTGTGTCTGGCTTCTCTCACTTAGCATAATGTCCTCAAGGTTCATCCATGCTGTGACATGTGTCAGAATATAATTCCTTTTTAAGGCCGAGTAATATTCTAATGTATGGCTAGACATTCTGTTTGTCCATTCATCTGTTGTTGATGGATACTTGGGTTGTTTCCACCATTTTTTTTCTTTCTTTTTTCTTTTTTTTTTTTTGATACAGAGTCTCACTCTGTTTCCAGGGCTAGAGTACCATGGTGTCATGCGAGCTCACAGCAACCTCAAACTCCTGGGCTCAAGCGATCCTCCTGCCGCAGCCTCCCAAATAGCTGGGACTACAGGCATATGCCACCGTGCCCAGCTAATTTTTTCTATTTTTAGTTGTTTGACTAATTTCTTTCTATTTATAGTAGAGACGGAGTCTCGCTCTTGCTCAGGTTGGTCTTGAACTCCTGAGCTCAAGCAATCCTCCCGCCTCGGCCTCCCAAAGTGCTAGGATTACAGGCGTGAGCCACCGCGCCCGGTCTGTTGCCACCTTTTGACTATCGTGAGTAATGCTGCTGGGTACATGGGTGTACCAGTACCTGTTGGATTCCCAGCTTTCAATTCCAGAAAGCTTGCCTTTAAAATAAATATACTTAAGTTTCTTTTAAAAGTTCATTTAGGGAAAATAGTAAGGTAAATCACAGAACAGGCGGTGTGCAGATATGGCCAAAAAGTTATATAAGTGGCAGATGAATAAGTTTGGGAGACTCTGGATTCAAGGAAAGATCTGGAAGCTGTTGTAAAATCTAGGCTGAGGGTCTGAGGACTACTAGATCAAGGGCTTGGTAGCAGAGGGCAGCTAAGAGACTTTAGGAAG
>VSMD01115319.1:0-13829 GCA_008750895.1 Mirza zaza | reverse complement strand
CGCATAAAATAAAAACAAGATACTAGGAACAAAAAAGAAACAATAGCATAATAAATAACTTGATAGTAGAAATGAAAAATGAATATTAGAGCTGAAAGATGAACTTGAAGAAGACACTCAGAAAGTAGAATCAAGGAAGAAATGGTAGAATATTGATGAGAAAAGATAAGAAAATTAGAGTGTCTATCCAGGAAGTCCCAATCTTACTAATGGGAGTTCTAGAAGGAGAGAACAGAGAATATGGAGGAGAGGGAATTATCAAAGCATTAACACTCAGCACAATGAATGAAAAAAGACAAACACCATTTTTGTTAAATTTAGACAAGAAAATCCTACAATCTTCTAGATGGGGAAAGTAACATACAAAGGGAAAAGAACAATATCAGTCTATTAGAAGCTAGAAGGCACTAGAACAATGAATGCCTCTAGAGTTCTGATGAAAATTATTTTAAAACTACAATTCTATACCTTGCCAAACTGGCAGACAAGTGTGCACAGAATGAAGACATTTTTAGATATGCAAGATCTTAAACTTTTTATCTCTGTATACCTTTTGTAAGGAGATCTACAACAGGATGAACTCCAACAAAATGAGGGAATAAAGCAAGAAAGAAAAAGACATAGGAGCCCTGAGGGGTGGGGGTGGGGTTCCTGAATTGGTGATAAAGCCAAGTCCCAGTCCACCAACTGTGCATCAGGCCTTGGAGTGGCCAGTGCAGACTGGGTAGAGAGAGTGCAGGAGGATGGAGGGCTCCGGAGTGGATGTTTCCAAGAAAAAAATGGAACCAATAGGACACCGGTGCCTGGCCATTATTGAGAGGGCAGATAGAAAACTAAGCATACTTGGGGAAAAAGGCAATTATTAGCCCTAGGAAAAACAAAAAACTATACAAGAAATGTAACAATTTAGCTCAGCAGTGAATAATATTTATATAGTTATAAAAATACTGAATAATGATTTAACCAGAATTTTAATGGAGGAATAGGGAAATAATAGGAAGCGATGAGGTAAAGTTTAAAAGGGATAAATCAAGACACAGCAGCACAAGCATGCACTATATTAAGAAAGGAGGTATATTCCAGCCAAAAGAGCTACACTGTTTGCCTCTGAGGAGTGGACATCAGGGGTGGAAACAGGACAGGGACTATAATTCCCAGAAAGCTGTACGATCTATTTTAGATTATAAACTATGGGCATACAGTTTTTGATTAAAAAATGGATTGAAAAACAATCTTAATTCTCTCTTGTAGCAAACTAATGTTGACATGTAAACCCTGCTTTTTACCTGTTTAGGAGAATGTTGGATGCTCACATTTAGATCTGTTCTCTTTGAAGTGTGCTTACTACCTTCCTGTGAGTTCTCTCTTCCCAGAAGGGGAGGGCTTTTTATTTCATTCCTGGCAAAATATCAGTATAATTTTGTGTTCCTGACCCATAAACAGATTTATCAGATGACATTCTAGATTATAGAGATATTTTCTTAAAAATGTAATTTCAGGTTTTTTTCTTAGGTCATTGCATAGAAATCAGCTCTGTCTTATAAAATTTTTTGAAAAAAAATTATACTCTTGTGTCATTAAGAAGAAAACATGGAGCTAGGCGCGGTGGCTCATGCCTGTAATCCTAGCACTCTGGGAGGCCGAGGCGGGAGGATCACTCAAGATCAGGAGTTCGAAACCAGCATGAGCAAGAGCGAGACCCCGTCTCTACTAAAAATAGGAAGAAATTAATTGGCCAACTAAAAATATATAGAAAAAATTAGCCGGGCATGGTGGCACATGCCTGTAGTCCCAGCTACTCGGGAGGCTGAGGCAGCAGGATTGCTTGAGCCCAGGAGTTTGAAGTTGCTGTGAGCTAGGCTGATGCCACTGCACTCTAGCCAGGGCAACAAAGTGAGACTCTGCCTAAAAAAAAAAAAAGAAGTAGAAGAAGGATTGCTTGAGCCCAGGAATTTGAGGTTGCTGCCAGCTAGGCTAACTCCAAAGAGAAGCGAAGGGAGAAACTTTCTAGAGTTAGTTTTTTTATTTTTATTTTTTTTTGAGACAGAGTCTCACTCTGTTGTCTGGCTAGAGTGAGTGCCGTGGCGTCAGCCTAGCTCATAGCAACTTCAAACTCCTGGACTCAGGTGATCCTCCTGCCTCAGCCTCATGAGTAGCTGGGACTACAGGCACAAACCACCATGCCCAGCTAATTTTTTCTATATATTTTTAGTTGGCCAATTAATTTCTTTCTATTTATAGTAGAAAAGGGGTCTCACTCTTGCTCAGGCTGGTTTCGAACTCCTGACCTAGAGCAATCCTCCCGTCTCGGCCTCCCAGAGTGCTAGGATTACAGGCATGAGCCACCGCACCTGGCCTTCTATTATTCTTTTATCCTTTTATTCATTTAACAGCTGTTCATTCATCCAGCCTATGGTTGTTGGGATCCAGCGGGGCAACTTCACACAGGAGAGGCCTCGATGCCCTACGGCCAGGGTGGCCATATGCCCTCATTTATCCTGGACGGTTCTGATATGTACCTGTCGTCCTGGGCTTCTCATACAATTTACCCTTTGTCATGGAGTTTTCATTGTTTTAAAAGAAGTATTACTTTTAATAGTTGCTTTAAAGTAATGTAGGACAGGTTTGGTAGAGCTTTGTATTTCCACCTGCTGCGGTGGTCTTGTCTAGAAGTGTACCATACACATATGCAGTGCCCGGAGTCCTCTCTTCAACATGTAGTTAGACATGAAAGACAACCAGTGATAACCGTCTCCCTTTCCTGACCCTTTCCTGACACAACTGGCACCTTTCAAGGATAGCACGCCGGGCACACACTAATCACATGAAACAGCGTGGGCATTAGCCACTAGGTGCAGCTACTCCTTCCGGTTCCAGGTGTTGGCGGGACAAGTATTCAATGCTGCTGCTCCTGTCAGTCACATGAGGTGCCACTGCTATGGTTGGTGCCATGCCTGGTGAAGACACGTGAAGCCACCAGGCTACCACTTGTCTGGTTCAGTGGGAGACATGGGAAAGTACGGGTTCAATGCACAGGAAATACATGTTCGGAAATGGAGGCTGTCTTGCTGTAGAGCATATAGAATAGTCTGAATGCTCTTGCTAGAATGTTTTTGAATTATTGCTTGGTATATATCTACAGCTCTTTATTTTATTGTTTGATAATGCTTTTTTATTTTGGAGTAAACAGCTAAAAAGAAAGTTCACGTTTAGAGAAAAGCTAAGTAGTGAATTTCCAGTTCTCAAGAAAGTGGATGCTGAATACATAACTTGCTCAGGAGATTTGCCACCACTTATACCCACATTAGGGTCCTAGTAGTATCATCAACTACAGGAAAACCAGACGATGCACATCTGTGGAAAGGAATCATTTCAACTTTATCTCTTTCCCCAACCACAACCTAACCCAGTAGCTCTTTGCACAGTTGCCTTTTTCCCCATCCTGGCTGTAACTGCCTTAACGTTCCCATTACTCTGGGTTCTGCCGCGTTGTTCCTTCACATTTTTCTCCTTTGAGTTTCCTCTTGGCAGACTTGAGTTCAGTCACCCTCACGGTGCCAAAGGGCCTGGCCACAGCCACCATCTCCTCTCTGACATTTTCTTCTTCACGCTTAGGCAGCATTTGCAGCAGAGGTGTAACCTGAAGCCCTGTCTCTTGTTCATCTCATAGCCAAGTCTTCAGTCAAAAGACCCATTTCTTTTCCCACCTCAAAAATACGAGTGGTTAGGCTGGGTGTGGTGGCTCACACCTGTAATCCCAGCTCTCTGGGAGCTGGGGTGGGAGGATTGCCTGAGGCCAAGGAGTTCCAGACCAGTCAGGGCACCATTGTGAGACCCCATCTATGTAAAAACAATAAAAGACTAATTTGTAAGCATCACAGTGAAATAAAATGGTTTTTTAAAAAGTTTTTAACTAAAAAAATAAAAGTACTAGTGACTGCTGGTTGCCTCTCACCCTAGCTGACCAGCCACAGATGAAGGAGGCAGAAGGTAATGATAGTGGTGCTGTGGGGCCCAGTTATACTTGTGCAGGGGCCATGGAAACAGCATTTGCCCCAGGGATTCTGGATTCTCTGTCTTTTGTGCTTGCTCCAAATCGTCCCTGTCCCCTCTATAGAGAGGTGCCTTGAACCAAATTCAGCTCACCAAGTACACTCTAAGCAGTCTATAGTTAGGCAAAGCTCGTGTTTTTCACAAAGCCTGAGATTGTGTCGGCTGCTTTTGTGGCCACATCATCTTGTTGATTTATAGAGAACTGACAGGCACCCCAGACAACAAAGATGTCTCCACAGTTGCCCGTCACAGAGGTGCTGAGTAAGGACAGCTTGTAAATGTCACTAACCATTTGTTAGTCAGGGTAATTAACACAAAGTGCAAAGCAGCTCTAACAAACAACCCCCATCTCAGTGGCCTAACCTAACAAATGGTTATTTTTTGCTCACTTCACATTCTAGTGTAGCTGATGGCCGTTATGGGCAGCTCTCCATCAAGCATCATCTCCTCCTGTGTGGCTTTGCTGTCTCCTAGAACCTCCTTGTTTCCTCCACTGAATCCCCTCCTTAGAGCAAAAAGAAAACTCCAAAGGGATTGCTGAGATGTTTTATGGCTAGTCTTGGAGGTGCGTACATCACTTCCACCTCCATTCTGTTGACTAGGGCTCAGTCACATGACCCCAACTTAATTGGAAGGGAGCCTGGGAAACGTTGGCTCCCTGTGTGCCCCAAAGAGGAAACGAGATTGGAGAGCATCTCCTCAGTGCTTGCCACTGTCAGGTCATGGAAAGCACAGTGAGGTAGAAGTCAAGTGACCTGGGCTCTGCCACTGATTCCTGGGTGGCCATAGGCAAGTCATCATAACCACTCTGTGCTTCTTCTTCCTCCCCATAAGGATGTTAATAACGCCTGCCCTGTACTTGTGAGTTTACATTATTACATAAATGTATGTACTAGTAGTAGGAGTTGTGGCCCGTACCATTTTTTAAAACAATCATAAGGATCCCAATCATTTATTCAGTAGATATTTTTTGAGCACCTGTGGTAGCCAAGCATTGAAATAGCTACAGACAAACCCTGCTCACTAGATGATAAATAATCTTTGAAGAAATAATATGGCTATGTGATCAAAATGACCGAGGGGCTCAGGGTAGGCCTCTCTGAGAAGGTGACACTTGAGCTGATGAATTGGAGACAGACACATGAACATCAAGGAGAAGGGTGTGCCGAGCAGAAGGACCAGACTGTGCAAAGGCCCTGCAGTGGAAATCAGCGTGGAGGGTGTTCCTTGACTGGCATGAAAGCCAAACTGTTGTATGACGGGGAAAGATGATAAAGAGAGACCATATCATGCAGGGTCTTAATCTCTCTGTGCCTCCGTTTCTTCACCTGTAAACTGTAAAACTAGGGTAACAATAATATCAACTTCATAGGGTTGCTATAAAGGATTAAATGAAATAATATATGTATAGTGCTTAGAATATACCTGGCACCTCATGTACACGACCTAAATGTATGCACTATAAGTAAGGTGAGAATTTTATTCCAAGTGCAGTGGAAAAGTTTTGGGTGGTTTTCAGCAGGGGAATGTTAACTCCATCTCTACTGGTGCCTTTGGGCTGGGCTCGAGGTGAATGGGGATTTCCTCACTCCTTCTAGACATCGAGGGGCAAAGCTTTTTTGGTGAAATCCCCAATAACAAAAGAAAATGCTCAAAACATCACGTTATTTCTAAATATAATCTAAATATATGTTTATATATAGGATTTCTCTTTTAAAAGAATAGTATTGAAATACACACAGAATGTAGATGAATAAGATCTTGTAAGCTTATGATTTATCCCTCTTTCAAAAGATAGTCAAATATTTGTACATAATTTATCTATAGATGTTTCCGGATTACCTTTGGGGGTACATGGGAGAGGGGACACTGAGCGGCTGTGCTTTTCAGCTTTATGTAAATAAACTGTGGTCTGCATTTGAGAACACACTTTCCCAAAAATCTATTCGTGGAAGAAGGAAATCTTAGAAGATTAAAACGGCGGATTTTTAAAATATCAGGCATGTTACAAAAACAGATCTTTATGCCCAAAGTAGTAAATGATGTGCTGGGGGAGGAAAAGCTGCAGACACAAAGCAGCATTGCCATTTCTACAGCGATGTACTCCTCCACACAAAAGAAGCTGGCCTCATATTTGCATTTTGCTCCTAGTATCCTGAAAATGCAAACCATCAGCTTAAAACGCAGCTCCTCTGTGTGCTGGCAGGAGCCCCAGCCATCGAAAGACTTGGCACGTCTGCCTGTGACAGCAAGGACATCCCAGGGGCTGTGGGGTGAGCTGAGGTCACTCTTGCAGCGCTAGGCTTTGGCCAGCACAGGACTTGGCTGTTGAGAGGAAGAAAACACAAACATTGAATTGTTTTGCTATAGGCAGATAATGAATCCTCTGGTCAATAAAATCTCACAAAGCAGTAGCTTTATCTCGTTACCACCAAAAAAAGTGTCTTAACTGAGTTTCTGCATTAAGTGTTAGCGTTTACAGGAGATTTGAAATATAAAGTTTCCAAAGAGGTATGTCTCTTCTGTTTGTAAAGAATGATTTAGGGCCGGGCGTGGTGGCTCATGCCTTGTAATCCTAGCACTCTGGGAGGCCGAGGTGGGAGGATCGCTCAAGGTCAGGAGTTCGAAACCAGCCTGAGCAAGAGCGAGACCCTGTCTCTACTATAAATAGAAAGAAATTAATTGGCCAACTAAAAATATATAGAAAAAATTAGCCAGGCATGGTGGCACATGCCTGTAGTCCCAGCTACTTGGGAGGCTGAGGCAGAAGGATCACACTTGAGCCCAACAGTTTGAGGTTGCTGTAAGCTAGGCTAACGCCATGGCATTCTAGCCAGGGCAACAGAGCAAGACTCTGTTTCAAAAAAAAAAAACAAATGACTTAGAAAGGAGAGTGGCCTTTTGGAGTTCTGCTGCCAGGAGAGGTAGGAAATATTAGAATGAAAGAGGTAGAGCCACCAGTAGGTTCCCTGTCCGTAATGTGTGCAATGAAGCTGGTGTTTCATTGAGTACTTAATGGATTCAATCATTTAACAAATAGTCTTGATGTTGAGCCTCTACTTGGGGCCACACACTCTGCCAGAGGCTGGGAATGCAACAGTGGACAGGGCAGGAGGGATCCTTGCCTCCTAGAGCTCCATCTGTATACCGGAGTAAGTGGGCTGAGCCATCCCACCCCCACACACCTGAGGGGTGGGCTGCTAATTGGATAGAATCCATCTTGCACTGTTGGGGGGTGTCTAGGAACGCCTCCAGGAAGAAGTGACCTTGAAACTGAGACCCTAAGCATGAGTGAGGAGTGATGACAGAAGGGCAGAAGTTGGGAAGTGTCCCAGACAGAAAGAATAGCTTATGAAGGCCTTATGTATTTTTATCTTTACTTTTCCCTCTTCTCTTCTTCCCCAGCCATAAAATCCAAGGACTCTCAGGTTGTAGAGTGATATGTATAGCATTATCCCATTTTCAGTAATTTTTAAAACAGACATAAACACCACTATGTATTTTGCATGGATTCATATACATGTGTTGAATGGCATGGAAGGAAACCCACTAGATTTTTGACGGTGGTTCCATCTGAGGAAAGAGGGAGAAAAGAGCCTGGGATGGGGACAAAGGCAACTTCATTTTTATCTGAAATGTTTCATGTATTTTATTAAAGGAGACTTTAAAAACTGTTTGACAAAATGTTAACAAATGTCAGTTCTGGATGGTTGGTATCCAAGTGTTTATTATATTATTTAATGAATCTTTCTGTATTTTTGTATATCCTTAACAAAGAAAAATCAAGGTTACAGACTGTAGATTGTTCAAGTAGATCATCTTCAAAGAATATGTTTTCTAAAATCTTTTAGAATGACAACCAGGAGCTTTTATCAAAGTTTGCATCACACAGCATCAGATAATCTTGATCACTCATAAAAACTGAAGAACAGATGTTGTGTTGAGAAGGCTTACAGCAGTATGCACCTCATTTGCAATACAATTTTTCTTTGGCCTTTGGTGCAAGATGACATTTGTCTCTGGTTACAGGAGACTCACAGTAGTACAGATCACCTCTGCATCCTTCTTTCCAAAGAACTTTCGCCAGGGTTGTTGGGATCAACATGTGTTCCAAATTGCAATGATGTAACCCAGTTTCTATTGCTGAACATATTTTTGTCTCATTCTCAGAGAAACTTCAACTTTTCATTGTAGTGGGAGCAGGCAAATAACATTGGGGAAAAATTTATTCCATTGGGAATGAGCATCCAAGGCCTGTAGTTCATTTCAACACCTGACTGCAGGACAGAGTCAACAAAATTTTGTAGTGTCAAAATAAGTAGTGTTGGCCGGGCGCGGTGGCTCACGCCTGTAATCCTAGCTCTCTGGGAGGCCTAGGCGGGCGGATTGCTCGAGGTCAGGAGTTCGAAACCAGCCTGAGCAAGAGCGAGACCCCGTCTCTACTATAAATAGAAAGAAATTAATTGGCCAACTAATATATATAGAAACAATTAGCCGGGCATGGTGGCGCATGCCTGTAGTCCCAGCTACTTGGGAGGCTGAGGCAGCAGGATTGCTTGAGCCCAGGAGTTTGAGGTTGCTGTGAGCTAGGCTGATGCCATGGCACTTACTCTAGCCTGGGCAACAGAGTGAGACTCTGTCTAAAAAAAAAAAAAAATAAGTAGTGTCGAAGAACCAAAAACTTACCCATGAAACAAGACTGTGCTGCCCTGTACCCCTTCTTGTTGTGGTCATCCAAAGACCCGGGGACTTTCTTCCTAATTTCTTGCTAATTTTAGTTCCTGGCTCACTGTTATTTTCTTCAAGATTCTTCTTTGTCATAATTCACTGCACTTGCAATATCTATGTGGATGATTCTCTCGGATCTTTAATCTCCTCTCCTCCAGTGAACTTCTCCATTGTTCCTTAGCCTCCCATTTGCACTGTTATTTTATCCTGGCCTCCACCACAGGCTAGGTTGTTACTGCTTCACCCCACTGAGTCCTGATTTCCATCCTTACCCAGCTTGGATTCCACAGTGGATCGTTATCATCACTCTCTTGCCTACATCTTCAACTCTCTTGCCCCTCTCTCTATCCACAGTCCTCACTTGGCAACCTTTCACCCCCCTGCTTAAATCCAGCTGTCCACGTGCCCTGCACCTCCACCCCAGGAGCTGAATGTGGCTGGGAAAAAAACCACAAACAAAAACAAATATTACCTCCATGCAGAGAGGTCTTAGTCTAAATTCATTTCATTCAACTAGGCCCTCAACACTCTTGATAGTCCTGCTACTTTTCCTTAATCCATTTACATACCTCCTCTATTCTCAAACTCCCAATAGCTCTTCTCCTTTCCACACTTGCTGTTGATGACCTTGTTTCCTATTTCACCAAGAAAAGAAGAACAATCAGAAAAAAACTCCATATGCTCTGGCCACCTCATCTACTAACTTGACCGCATCTGCCTTCCACTCTCTCACTGGGAAGAACCATCCATGCTTCTACTAAGGCCAACTCCTCCATCTGTGCCTTAGATCAGATCCCCCTTGGCCTGCTCAAGGACCTCTCTCCAGCAGTTCTCCTTCTCTCTTACTTCATCAGTTTTTCCCTCTCTATAGAATCATTTCCATCAGCATCCAAACATGCCTTAGTATCATCCACCTTATCCCCTTCCTTGACCTCTTCTCCCCTTCCAGTAAAACCCATATTACTCTGTTCATCTTCACAACAAAACTCCTTGAAAGGCTTGTCTATATTCATTATGACTAATTACTCTCACCCCATTTCCCCCTGATCCTTTTCTTATCAGGTTTGTCTCTACTGCACCACCAAAACAGCTTTGTCAGAGTTGCCAGTGTCCTCTGGTGGCTGACCTTCTGTGTTGCTAAATGCAGTGGTCTTTCTCAGTCTTCATCTTCCTCAACTCAGCCCCAGCATTTAACTCAGTTGACCCTTCCTTCCTCCTTGACGCTCTCTTCACTTGGCTTCTGAACACCACACACTTTTGGTTGCCTCCTACTTACTGACTCAATCTCTACTGTGGTTTGACCTCATCTCACAGACCTGATGACATTGGAATGTCCAGGGCTCTATCCTAAGACCTCTTTCCTTTTTTATCTATATTCACTCTGTAGGGAATTTCCCCAAGTTTCATAGGTTTGAATTACTCTATACATAAATGTGTGTAAATGATACAAATAGTCATTATTCATGCAAAGACAAAACAAATTAGTTTGAAATTGTTTTCTTGGCTAGGGATTTTTCAGTGATTCATAAAGACCTTGCTTGTATTTGAAATTACAGATTTGACATCACAATTTGATAACTTTCTGACCGTGCGACAAATATAGGTTGCATGTAAAACACAAAAACAAAAGAGCTAAAAAAACAGGGAAATTCTCTAACAGAAATCTCAAAGATATGTTTAAAAATTAAATTGCTGTTTCTGCTATCAACTTCTTAGACTGTAGCTTTGGAGCTTCTGATATTCACACCAGTCAGATAAGCTTCCGTTAATTAAAATGCAACCATGGCAAAGCCAAAAATATCCCCCTTTTTGGGAATACCCAATTATAATTTCTACCATGGGGTGTGTGTATGTGTTTGACACAAAAAACAAATAGCACCAAAAACACTTCATCTTGTCATAGGAAAAAAAAATTTACAGCACTGAACTTACCAACATGAAGAAGCCATATTGATGTTAAAGGATCTATTGACCCTTTACTCTGAAATAGTTAATTAAGATGAATGCAAATCAGACATTTTTGGTTGTGTGTCTGTGTTTTTTTTAACCACTGATTTTTGTCACATATGAGTTTTTACAGAATGAAATTTTTATACTATTCAATAGAGACCTCATCTAGTTGAAAGGGTAAAAAATATGATCAAGACTTTATGACTGAATAACTTGAATGAAGAAGTTAAAAGGTGGTATGAACTGGGAAAGGAAAGAAATGGGGCTTTTGAAACTTGAGAATCCTACCAAATGCTTTTGTAGTCATTTTTTGGGGTACCTAATCAGGGAACAAGAAAGGAAGCATCATAAGAATTATATCGGAAGATTATGGTGAAGAAAATATTATGAGAAAGTGAAACCTTATATTTTTCATTAGTGCATTGTGTTTCAAGGCTGCCTGGTATATAGTCTTTACCTGGAAAACAAATAAACAAAAAACTCAGTGACTTTTAGAAGAGATGATTCAACAATTACTCAGTTAATTTAATCAATATAGATAGTTGATCTAGATTTTTCAGGACCTAAAGTGGATTATCTGTAAATTAACTGCACAATTGCCATATAAACCTTTCATTTTAAACTTCAAAGAAACATTCTAAAGACAGGTATTGAGGTTGTCCTATTGCATTATTTGTAAAAAAAAAAAAAAAATGATATTTTAGAACATTTCTTTGCTAAGCAGTATCTCTGGGTGCCATAGTGTTTTAGAATATGCAAAGATGTGCTAAGGTCCAGTTGGGACTGGTATTCTTTATAAACGATGACTTACCAATTAATAAGTCTGATCTAATATTTTGTAGCTTCATTGGGATAAATTCTTAAGGAATAAGATTGTGTACCCTAGAGAACTGTGGAATTTGTCAAAAAGAGAATAAATACTTATACTTTCCTTGGCTTAGTTCAGAATTGAAAGATGAAAAAGCATCATCTTGGATATTATACTTTTATCTGCTCACTTTAGTAATTGGCTAGAGAAAAAGGCTTCAGACATGGTTTTCATGACATAGTTTTCTAATTGATTCTTTTCTCTGCAGGTTCCCGAAGGAAAAGTAGTCGTTCTTAATTTCCGATTCATCGACCTTGAGAGTGACAACCTGTGCCGCTATGACTTTGTAGATGTGTACAATGGCCACTCCAATGGCCAGCGCATTGGGCGCTTCTGCGGCACGTTCCGGCCTGGAGCCCTTGTGTCCAGTGGCAACAAGATGATGGTGCAGATGATTTCTGATGCCAACACAGCTGGGAATGGCTTCATGGCCATGTTCTCCGCTGCTGAACCCAATGAAAGAGGTATTGTTTCCATATAATGACAATCACAACAATAATGACAGCTCACAGTTACTGAATGCCTACTGTGTGTTAGGCACAGTTTTTGGCACTTTGTATATATTTATTCCTTTAATCTAAAGCTTAAGAGCAGTTCTTCTCGGAGAGCTAGTGAATGCTATCAAACCATCAGGAGACCATTAAAAAATCAGTCTTTTTAATTTAAGTCCATATACATTCTTATAAAAATTCAAATATGGAAATTCATGGACTAAAAAGGTGGAGCTTACATACATAAATACACATACAGATATGCAAATATACCCCTTCTGCCCACTGTAATCCCCTCTCCAGAAATAGCCATGGCCAGTGGTTCCCCTGCCTTTCTAGGTGTGCTTACTTATATTTATGTGCCTTCACAGTAGCTTTTAAAACTATAAGTGGGATTATACATTATTTTATAGCTTTTTATTTTTACTTAACACTATGTCTTGGGGTATTTTCATGTTCAATACATGTGAGCCCCCAAGGGTAGAAACCTCTACCCTTGAAAGATAAGTGCAGTGGGCAATATTTGTAACTTTTTAGCTTTTCTTTCATCTGAGGGCACTTCCTAATCTGCTCTTGGCTTGGGCTGTAGTACAACATAGATTTAACACAATTCCCATCAAAATTCCAAAGCCATTTCTCACAAATCTAGAAAAAATAATTCTAAAACTTCATATGGAACAGAAAAAGATCCAAAATAGCCAAAGCAATCCTAAGCAAAAACAACAAATTTAGAGGCATCATATTACCTGACTTTAAATTATACTACAAGACAGTAGTAACCAAAATAGCATGGTACTGGTATAAAGGTAGACACATAGACCAATGGAACAAATAGAAAATCCAGAAATAAAACCATATAGCTATGACCAACTGATTTTTGACAAAGCTGACAAAAACACTGGAGAAAGGAAAGGATGCCCTATTCAATAAATGATGCTGGGAAAATCGGATAGCCACATACAGAAGAATGAAACTGGATCCCTCTCTCTATGTACAAAAATTAACTCAAAATGGATGAAAGACTTAAATATAAGACCTGAAACCACAAAAATTCTAGAATAAAACATGGGAAAAACTCTTCTAGGCATCGGCCTAGGCAAAGAGTTTATGAGTAAGACCCCAAAAGCAAACACAGCAACAATAAAAATAAGTGGGATTTAATTGAACTAAAAAGTTTCTATACAGCAAAGGAAATAATCAACAAAGTGAATAGACAACCTATAGAATGGGAGAAAACATTCACAAACTATGTATCCAACAAAGGGCTTATATCCAGAATCTATTATACAAAGAACTCAAATAAATCAGCAACAAAAAAAACCAAATAACCACCATCAAAAAATGGGCAAAGGATATGAACAGACTGTTCTCAAAAGAAGATAGACAAATGGACAGCAAACATGTGAAAAAATGTTCAATATCACTAATTATCAGGGAAATGCGAATTAAAATCACAATGAAATACCACCATACCCCTCTCAGAATGGCCATTTTTGAAAGTCAAACAAACAATAGATGTTGGTGCGGTTGCAGTGAAAGGGAATGCTTATACTTATACTGTCAATGGAAAGATAAACTTGTACAACTACTATGGAAAACAGTTTGGAGATTCCTCAAAGAACTAAAAGTAGACCTACCATTTGATCCAGCAATCCCACTGCTGGGTATCTACCCCCTCCCCACAAAAAAGTCATTTTATCAAAAAGACACCTGCACCCAAATGTTTATCACAGCACAAT
>VSMD01115318.1:0-12365 GCA_008750895.1 Mirza zaza | reverse complement strand
CGGGGGCCACGCCCAGACCCGCGGGGGCCACGCCCAGACCCGCGGGGGCCACGCCCAGACCCGTGGGGGCCACGCCCAGACCCGCGGGGGCCACGCCCAGACCCGTGGGGGCCAGGGGGCCACGCCCAGACCCGTGGGGGCCACGCCCAGACGGGGGGCACGCCTAGACCCTTAGGGGCCACGCCCAGACCCGCAGGAGCCACGCCCAGACCCACGGGGGCAGGGGGCCACGCCCAGATCCACGGGGGCCACGCCCAGACGGGGGCACACCTAGACCCACGGGGGCCACGCCCAGACCCGCGGGGGCCACGCCCAGACCCGCGGGGGCCGGGCCGAGACCCGCAGGCTCTGCTCGGGCCTGGGCGCAGCGGGGTCTTGCCGTCTGGCCCCGCGAGGCGGTGCGGTGTGCCCGTCCCCCTCCCGGCGGCGCGCCGTGGCCCTGCGTCTCTCCGCGGCGCGCCCGCCTGCCGCTCCTTTAGGTCCCACGGGCGATTATGTCAGTCGTGGCCCTTGAGCCGCCGTCCTTCTCTTTTCCTTGCTCAGGGTTCTGAGGCTTTCCCCGCTTCATCTTCCACCCGTCTGCGTGGAATCCAGCTTCACTGTCCCCTGCCGGGTCACTTACCGAGGTTCAGGTGAGGACCCCTCCGTCCTCGGTTCTGGAAGCCTCACCTGAGTGCGCCGCCCGCGCCGCTCTTGGCACCGTCTCTCGGCACCTGCCGGGTTTCTTCTCCCAGGAACGGGCCCTTCCGGTGGGGGGCGGCTCAGCTGGCTCGTTGGGTCGGTCCGGTGCCAGCGTGGGAGGGACGTCACCTTCCCTTTTGGGCCAGCGCTGTGGACACGGGACCCTCGGGCGTCCCCCCCAGCCTGGCCCAGTCTCAGGGGCGGGGGCGCCTCACTGTTTCTGAATGGCAGGTGTTTTTCCTAAACTTTTGTTATCATTTTCCTGTTGCCTTTTTTTTTTTTTTTTTTTTTGGAAACAGAGTCTCTGTTGCCCAGGCTACAGTGCCTTGGTGTCTGTCAGCCTAGCTCACACTCCTGGGCTCAAGCGATCCTCCTGCCCCAGCCTCCTCCAGTTACTTGGCGCATGGAAACCCCTGTGGATTTCGTGTTTGTCCCATCAGGTGCCTCCCAGTCTGGTGCTTGTCTGACGGGGTTCTGGCTGGGTCTCCTGGGCTCTTCTGTCTCATCGGCTGCCAACTCTTTGCATGCCTTTCCCGAGAAGCTGCCAGAGTCACTGTTTCTGACATCTTCTTAGGACAGATCTCTCCAAGTGGGAAGTGTGCCCACGCCAGCCGCAGTGCCCTGCACGGCCTGTGCCCGGCGTTGAGGTGGAATGAAAGGGGCTTCATGAAGAGGGGCTGCCGAGGGGCCGTGGGGGGGCGTCCCCTCCCGGGTGTGGAAGTGGGGTGGCCCCCTGCGGAGGTGACAGCTGGAATGTGGGTGGAGGCAGGGGAGAGCCAGTCTCTGGTCCTCCAGGAGGGCCGGCAGCTGGGAGTACTGGCCCACCTGCCCGTCTTGTCCCCAAGGCTGCCTTCTCCCGTCTTCCCACGTCCACCCAAATGCCCTCCCTCTGGTCGTCGGCTCCTCGGCCGCCAGGTGGCTCTGACCGGAGGTGGCCCAGGTGGGAATTCCTGGGAATCAGGGTGAGAGGAGCTTGCACAGAGGCGACTACCTGGCCCCCTGCTTGGAAGGTGCTGTGGGGGACAGTTCTGGAAGCCCTGGCCCATGACCCAGCGCCTCCTAACTTGGCCCTGCTCCCGAGGGGCCTGGCAGCCATCCCCTGGCTCCTGTGTCCTCTTGAAGATCCTGGGTGTCTGGTAGGGTGGAGGTCCTCTGTCAGCCCTGGGGGATTGGGGTGTCTGGGGGGGCCTCCCTCCCTGGTGGATTGGGGTGTCTGGTAGAGTGGAGGCCCTCTGTCAGCCCTGGGGGATGGGGTGTCTGGGGGGGCCCTCCCTCCCTGGTGGATTAGGGTATCTGGGGGGGCTCTCTCTCCCTGATGGATGGGGGTGTCTAGGGGGGCCCTCTCTCCCTGGTGGATTGGGGTATCTGGGGGGGCCTCTCTCCCTGGTGGATTGGGGTCTCTGGGGGGGCCTCTCTCCCTGGTGGATTGGGGTGTCTGGGGGGGCCTCTCTCCCTGGTGGATTGGGGTGTCTGGGGGGCCTCTGTCNGTCTGGGGGGGCCTCTGTCCCTGGTGGATTGGGGTGTCTGGGGGGCCTCTGTCCCTGGTGGATTGGGGTGTCTGGGGGGCCCTCTCTCCCTGGTGGATTGGGGTGTCTGGGGGGCCTCTCTCCTTGGTGGATTGGGGTGTCTGGGGGGGCCTTTTCTCCCTGGTGGATTGGGGTGTCTGGGGGGCCTCTCTTCCTGGTACCTGACTGCCCCCCACCTGGCTCTCCCTGGCCCCCTCCTCACTCCTGCTGCTGAGCAAGCACCGTCTCCCCCTGACTTCACGATCAGGGCTTCCACTGCTCTACAACATCTGTTTTCTGCTGAGCTGCCTTGGGGAGGGGGACGAGGCAAAGCCCGGGCACCCCCGGGGGCACTGACTGCTACGGAAGGGTGGGTGGCCTGGGGTGGCTGGGGCGGCAGGGGGAACCTGCCCTGGGAAGACGTGGAAGGTGGCGGTGGACCCTGCAGAGGGACCTGCTGGTGCTCACAGCCAGCCCTGGGGCCCCAGGACTGCGCAGGCCTCGCATGACCCATGTTCCCCTGCAGGTGGCGCCTCGAGGCAGGGCGTTGTGAGGGCACAGGGACTGCCATGGCAACGGGGAGGCTACCCAGGTGATGTCTCAGGCTACAGAAATGTCAGCAGAAATGTCAACCATCTCGACAAGGGAGCGTGGCTCACACTTCCTGTCCTGGGATCCCGCAGAGCCCTGCACCCGGTGCGGCGTCAGGGTGGGAGGGCCGGGGCCATGTGGAGCACCCCAAACCCGGAACCCGGAGTCTCCAAGGGACACACAGTGCGGAGCCTGGGCGTGGCCTGGGACGTGTGGGTGGAGGTGGCGTCCAGGTTGTGCCGAGCTGGCCCCAGGTAGACCCGTGGCCAGATGGGGGGGTCTGAGGTGTGGGTGGGGCTGAGGACCGAGGCCTCGTGCCGGGTCCTGGGGAGGCCCTGGCCATGTCGGCAGGTGCAGGCAGAGGACAGCTGGGCTGGTCTGCTCTGTGGGGCTCCTCGCCCTCCCCCCGTGGCCGGCAGAGGCTAGGCTCTGTGCTGTCCCCCGCTGGGCTAGACGTGGCAGGTCTTGCCAGCATGCCTTTCCCGGGTGCACAGAAAGCACATCTCTGGCTGAGAAGAGCTGCTGCCGAGGCTGCGTGCAGCTCACTGTGAGAGCTGCTCCCCAGCCGAAAACGTCAGCCTCTCTTCCTTCCAGGCTGGGAGCCTGCAGCCCTGAGATCCCTCCCCCAGCCCACCTGACCCTGAGCTCTAAGCAGGTGAGAACTCAGCTCCATGCGGAGGAGATGGGTGGGTGTGGGGCGATCTCCCTGCAGTGAGGAGGACACATCCGCCTCCACAGCCAGCTAGCTCAGCAGAAAGCCCCGCAAGGCCTCCCAGCAGCCCTGGGTTTTGTGGGCGGTGCAGGTGCATAGCCATGCACCCCCAAGAGGGTTTGGTGCATCCGCCCTGGTTGTGGGGGAGCTGAGTGTAGACAGCAAACAGGGTCTGCAGGAGGTCCCCGGGCCACCGTGCTGTCCCCGGGGGGCTCTACCTGAAGAGAAGAGCACAGGACCTTTTCTACCTACTGCTGCCACCATGCCTGCCACTTGGACCCTCCAGACACTGGCTGGTGCCTGCAGTGACTATGTCCTCCAGGCTGGGGGCATGAGGACATCCCTGTACTCTGAGGGGTTTCCCTTCGTCCCTAGATGTGGATACCAAAACTGGAGGCATTGTGATGTTTTTAGCAAATAGAAGCTGCACCTTCTAGTGTGACAAGACTGTCAGGTTTTAAAAAACCCACACACCACACACTTCTCCTGAGTTTAGTGAGGGCCCTTGGAGAATGAATGACACCTGGCTGTGATTAGCTATAGGTGTTTCTCACTGTGTCCACATCTGTGTTGAGATGAAGTGAGTCTGGCCGCAGGGATGGGCTCTGGAAAAAGAGACCCCAGCCTGGCAATGTTGGTGGGGGGAGTCCATCTCCCTCCCAGAATGCCCCTGGGAGACACATCAGGACACCTGGTTCAATCACCTCCTTCACCTTGGGCCTTGTTCTGTGCTCAGCTCCTTAAAGCAGAGGAGACCTGTGTCCAGACATTCCTTTCGTGCACTGAACATGTCTGTGCTGTCTGTGTCCCAGGCACCCAGCCAACCGCCAGGACCCCTGCGTGGTGGGCTCCTCCCCACAGGGACCTCCACGGCAGGGTCCCAGCTGGAGGACCACAGGGCATGGGCCCAGCACTGCACCTCCTGGGGACCAGCAGCTCGCTGGGAGTCTCTTGGTTGCATGTGCTGCCGGGCTGTCAGGGCTGCTCAGGCCAGGGTTTCATGGGGACACTGTTTTAGGGGTCTTGTTCTACCCAGGCCACATGACAGACCACCTCTCCAGGGAGAGCCTCACTAGGAACACCACCTGCTTCTACTACGGTGGCTTCTTCCAGGAGAGGTCAGTTTGGGGCCAGTCTGGATCAACATAGATTCTTCGTCTCTCCAAGGCTAGGACGTCAGTGGTTAACGTGAAACCAGGGAGCGAGCACTTGGACGGCGCTTCAGATCCAGGAATGGCCTTTGGAGGGGAGAGCTCAAAACACCGCAGTTGCAGGCGGGCTGTGCCACCCGTTAGTCCTCAGTGGCCAAGGCCGCTTTAGGATGCTCTGGGTTGGTTTCCCTTGTCATGGAGGAAAGATTTGTCTCCAGGGAGGAACAGCCAGCTCATTCAGAGACAGGAGTGCCACAGACTAAAGCGGTTATTGGGCGAAGAGATTTCCCACCCTAGAAGTGTCCTTGCTCAGATGCCTGCAGCCCCAAGGCCTCTTGGATCTGAACCTGGGGGGACTCAGGGCCACCGCTGAGAGCCACCCTCGCCTTGGGGGCTGCCTCGGTTCCCCGGACAAGGGCATGGGACAGCAAAGGTTATGGGGTAGGTGGGGTTGTAGGGCCGCTCTCTGGGAGGCACCCACCTGCCTGCGCTGTTCGGCATCTCCACCGGTGTCGGCTAAATACAAGTGGGGGCAGATCCTGTGCAGAGCGTGTGGTCACGGGGTTTGCTTCTCCAGCCCGGCCTGACTGAGGCTCCCGTTCCAGGCCCAGCTATACAGGTCCCCTGCTGGTGGTGATGGTAGTGACAATGATGATGGTGATAGCAGTGATGGTGACAATGGTGGTGGTGGATGATAGTGATGGTGATGACAGTGGTGGTGGTGATGGTTGTGGTGATCATAGTGAGTGATGATGGTGATGGTGGTGGATGATAGTGATGCTGATGAAGGTGGTGGTGATGATGGTTGTGGTGATCATAGTGATGATGGTGATGAAGATGGTTATGGTGACAGTGATGGTGGTGGATGATGATGATGGTGGATGATAGTGATGGTGATGAAGGTGGTGGTGATCATAGTGATAGTGATGATGGTGATGGTGGTGGATGATAGTGATGGTGATGAAGGTGGTGGTGATCATAGTGATAGTGATGATGGTGATGAAGATGGTTATGGTGACAGTAATGGTGGTAGTGGTAGATGATGGTGATAGTGATGAAGGTGGTGGTGATGATGGTTGTGGTGATCATAGTGATAGTGATGATGGTGATGAAGATGGTTATGGTGACAGTGATGGTGGTGGTGGTAGATAATAGTGATGAAGGTGTTGGTGATGATGGTTGTGGTGATGATAGTGATAGTGATGGTAATGGTGATAGTGATGGTGGTGATGATGGTGATAGTGGTGATGATGGTGATAGTGATGGTGATGATGACAGTGATAGCGGTGGTGGTAGATAATAGTGATGAAGGTGGTGATGATGATGGTTGTGGTGATCATAGTGATAGTGATGATGGTGATGAAGATGGTTATGGTAACAGTGATGGTGGTGGTGGTGGATAATGGTGATGAAGGTGTTGGTGATGATGGTTGTGATGGTGATAGTGATGATGATGGTGATGGTGATGATGGTGATGGTGATAGTGATGGTGATGATGATGGTGATAATGGTGATGGTGACAGTGATGGTGATGAAGGTGAGGGTGAGGATGGTTGTGGTGGATGACGATGATAGCGATGGTGATGATGGTGATGATGGTGATGAAGATGGTTATGGTAACAGTGATGGTGGTGGATGATGGTGATAGTGATGGTGATGAAGGTGTTGGTGATGATAGTGATGGTGATGAAGATGAGGGTGAGGATGGTTGTGGTGGTGGTGGTGGATGATGATGATAGCGATGGTGATGATGGTGATGAAGGTGGTGGTGTGATGGTTATGGTGGTGATGATGGTGATGGCAGCTGACTCTTATAGATGCCTTACTGGGGGGGTGCTATGCTAAGTATCTCACATTAACTCATTTAATCCGCACTACAAGCCTAGGGGGTAGGCACTATCATTCCCACTTTACAGATGAGGACACTGAGGCACAGGGCGCTAGGCATTCCCCCACAAGGCCACACAGCAGGACTCCAGCAGTCGGCCCCAGAGTCCATGCTCCTAACCAGCTCTCTGCACCACCTCCAGCGGGGTTCTGGCAGGTTCTGTTGCTAGCCAGCCCTTTGAGATATCCCTCATGGGAATACCACCCTATGGTCATCTTGATAACCACGGGGCAGGGAAGAAGCTCCCGGCCGGACCCTGCAGGGTGGTCCTACAGCACGAAAGCAGTCTTGCATACCAAAACTTTCAAGGGCTTCCAGATTGGAACAGAACAAAACTAGTGCTACCCAAGGATCTGTGATCTGCCGGGAGGTCCAGGCTCCCCAGGCTCCCCAGGCTCCGTGTCTGCAATGCAGAGATGCCCTGGAGCCCCTGCCTCAGGGGACATGAGGGGCCGAGGACTGTGTGCCCAGACCAGGCACCCTGGAAAGAGGCCATGCTCATGTACCCGCTCTGTCCCCTACTGTCCCCAAGCATCGGGCCCATTCCTACTTTGGCCTCTGGGCAGTGGCTCTGCAGAAATCCGTGGTCTCTGACCCATGGCTGTGGCCTTCGAGGCCCCCACCTGGACCAGACACCCCTGATCTATCTCAGAAGTGCCTCGCTGTGGCAGAGCCAGGCTGTGCTGCAGGAGACCACCCAGCAGGCCAGGCCGGGCGAGCTCTAGGAGAGGATGGAGGCGAGGGGTGGGGTGCCAGCTGCCTGGCCAGGAAGTCTGGAACAGGCCTGGTGCCCGTGGCAGCGTCTCACAGTCATGGGGGGCCCCCCCATGAGCCTCCAAGTCCCGGGAGAGACAACAGCGTAATTATGTAGCGTGGCCAGGGAGCTACGGGAAGGAGGGCGCTGGGGGAGTCTGTTGGGCCCAGGGGTCAGAAGGGCCGTTTGAGCTGGTCCCTGGAGGAACTACCCTGAACAGAATGGCAGGCATGGGGCTGGTGGAGAGACGGGGGCCGACTGCCGGGGAGGGTGAATCCTGGAGCTCTCCAAGGACCAGCACAGAGACCAGGACCCCAGAGGAGGCGGACGCAGAGGGGAGGCAGCCCACAGGGCCCCAGCCCTCCTTCCTGCTGAAGCCAGCCCCTGCCCCTCCACGGCCTCCCCTCCTCCAGCTGTACCCTACAGGCCACCATCCTGCTAACTCCTGGTCACCCAAACTCAGCTCCAGTGGGAGCTCTGGACAGTAGTCTCCTGTCCCCTCTGTGCCCCCACCTTGTCCCCATCCGTCAGCCAGGGGCTGGTGCTTCCTGGGCCTTGGGGGACTGAAGGCTTTTGGGCCTTTGTTTGGACTGAGTGTCTTGAAGACAAAGTCTAGAGACCTAGGGAGGTGCCTCTTTCCCCACTCTTGGCCTCTTGCTCAGCCAGAAGGGCCCTCCTGAAGCTCCTCCCCAGACCCAGACAGCCCAAGGTCAGCTCACGGCGGGCAGTGCCGGCCACGGCGTCCAGGCCAGTCTCCCCAGGACCAGCTGCACCTCACTGACCGGCAGGAGCAGGGCAGCCCTTGGAGAGATCTCGGAGCAGCCGGCACCACACCGGCCCAGCCCACCCAGCATGGTGTCGGAAAGGAGGGGTGCCTGGGCTGGTGAGGACCCAGGGACGTCTGCCCTGCCATCGGGGACTCTGGAGACTTCCACGGCCTCTCAGACAAGGTCGTGCTGGGGAGAGGTGGCGGGGCTTCTGGGTTGGGCCATGAACAGCCACCACTGAAGGTGCACTCTCCCTGTCCACTTTTTTTTTTTTTTTTGAGACAGAGTCTTACTCTGTTGCCCAGGCTAGAGTGAGTGCCATGGTGTCAGCCTAGCTCACAGCAACCTCAAACTCCTGGGCTTAGGCGATCCTCCTGCCTCAGCCTCCCAAGTAGCTGGGACGACAGGCATGCGCCACCGTGCCCGGCTAATTTATATATATATATTTTTAAAGTTGTTCAGCTAATTTTCTTTCTATTTTTTTTTAGTAGAGACAGGGTCTCACTCTTGATCGGATTGGTCTCAAACTCCTGAGCTCAAACAATCCACCCGCCTCAGCCTCCCAGATTGCTAGGATTACAGGCGTGAGCTCCGCTGTCTTTTTAAAATCCTACCTACTGGAGAAGGGGTTTTAAAAACAGCCTGTAGCTCATGCCTGTAATCCTAGCCCTGTGGGAGGCCAGGCAGGCAGATCCTTTGATCTCAGGAGTTCAAGACCAGCCTGAGCAAGAGTGAGACACCCCCCCCATCTCCACTAAAAAATAGAAATTAGCCGGTTATCTTGGCACACACACTCCCAGCTACAGGCTGAGGCAGGAGAGTGGCCTGGGCCCAGGAGTGTGAGGTTGCAGAGAGCTGTGATGATGCCACTGCACTCCAGCCTAGGCCTGTTAGTTCACTTAAAGACACACAACACAAAGGCTGAGCGCGGCGGCTCACACCTGTAATCCTAGCACTCTGGAGGCCGAGACGGACGGATTGCTCGAGGTCAGAAGTTCGAAACCAGCCTGAGCAAGAGTGAGACGCCGTCTCTACTATAAATAGAAAGACATTAATTGGCCAACTAATATACATAGAAAAAAATTAGCTGGGCATGGTGGTGCATGCCTGTAGTCCCAGCTACTCGGGAGGCTGAGGCAGGAGGATTGCTTGAGCCCAGGTTGCTGTGAGTTAGGCTGACGCCACGGCACTCACTCTCTAGCTTGGGCAACAAATCGAGACTCTGTCTCAAAAAAAAAAAAAAATACACAACACATAACACACACCAGGCTGTGGGGCACAGGGAAAGCAGCAGGCGTTCTCCTCACTCCTACCCACCTGCTGGGCGTGGGCCAGTTGCTGGGCAGGTCCACCGGGCCCTCTGTGCCCCAGAACCCTCACCCACTGTCCTGTCAGACTCCCGCCTACCTCCACCCAGCTTCAGCCCCGCAGGTAACTCAGTCCGGCAGGTAACTCATACCACCCCAAACTGCTCCTGCTGACACCTGGGGTTATCAGGCACCCCCTCACCACAGCTGGGATCCTCCAGAGGCCTCTCCTTCCACCCCAGCGCCCATGCGTGGGCCCCTGTCCCCTCGCACACCTGCGCTGCCCACACTGCGAGGTCTTGCCTCTCTGCCTGTGCTGCCCGCTCCGCTCGAGGCCCCTCCGAGGACACCTGCTGCTCAAGTGCCAGGTCCCCACGGCACTCCTCCTGGGCCCCCCACCCGCACCCACGAGCCTGGCAGCTGATGCAGATGCGGGCCCTGTGGTCCTGGTGCTGTCCCCATGCCAGGGGGGCGGAGCCTGAGTAGCAGGTGGGAGGCCTCGGGCAAGGCCCCTCCCCCTCCCCCCCTTCAGGCAGGACGGGAGGGGGGAGCCCTTATGCCGGACATTTCTCCTCCAAAGTCGGCCCCACCCAGCACTGGAGGGGGCAGGCTGCCATCAGGCTCCTCCCGGGGTCTGGCGGCCCATGGCGGAGGGCTGGCCGACCCTGGAGCGGTGCCAGGTGGAGGTGCCTTCTCAGCCAGGGCGAGGGCGAAGCCCAGCGGCGCCAGGGCAGGTCCGAGCCCAGGCGGGGTGGGGGCATTCGTGGCCTTCGAGAGGCAGGAGCCGGCATGCGGGCAGCGTCGCGTAGTCTGGCCAACTGCGCCGGCTCCGGCCCCGCCCGCCCTGGGGCTGAGGTCGCTGGTAGAGGTCCGGCCCCGGGGACTGCGATTAAGGCCCTGCCCGGAGTCAGTTGCGGACACGCTGGTCCTTGGGGAAGTCTGGGGAGCAAGGCGCCTGCGGGGGTCAGGCATCCGCTGGCGCCGCCACCTTCCACTCACCTGCAGTCCCCGCGGGCCGGGCTGCGCTCTGGGGCGCCCCTCTGGCTCGGGGGAAGGAGGCGCTTTCCTTTGCAAACTGGCCCGAGGCCACCCGAGGGGATGCGCGCAAGACCTCCGGACGGAGCTACCCTCCCCGACCCGGGTGCCGGCCTCCCCTGGGTGGCCCTGAGCTGGGCGCGCGCCCTATTGTAGCCCGAGGAGGCGCCGAGCACACGGGAGTGGCCCTGTGTCCCGCCCCAGGCGGCGAGGGCGAGACTAGGCCGCGGCGGGGCGCCGGCCAGGGCCCCCTGGGCGCCGCGTCTCCCCGCCCGGCCCGACCGGCTTCCTGCGCGCGCCGCCGGGGCCCTCCTCCCCGCAGTGCCCGGCGGCCACCAGAGCCCTGCGCGGGGGCGCTGGCGGGACACCGGGGCGCTGGACCTGGAGGCGGAGGACCCGGGACGGGGTGGGGGGCAGGGAGGGCGGGGCTCCAGGGCAGGGCCGAGGCCGGGAGGGGCCGGGACAGGGTCGTGAAGGTGGAGGGGCCCGGGATGGGCCCCGGGCAAGGGCCGGGGCAGTGTCCCCTGCGGCGCCCGGCTCCCGGGGCCCCTGAGCTGGGGCACGCTCCTGGGCGGGCGGCCGGGAGGCTGCGCGCACGGCCCTGCCCACGCCGCGGGCTCCGCAGTGCGCTTCCCGGCCGGTGCTGCAGGCAGGCGCGGGCTCGCCCGGGACACGGCCGCGCGCCCTCCCGGCGTCCGGAGCGCAGCCCCCGGCGCGCCCGCCCGGCCGGAGCGGAGCTTTGTGACGTCAGGCGGCCGCCGGGCGGCGTCACGCGCGGGGCTGACCCGGCGGGGGCGGGGCGGGGGCCGCCGGCCTGCGGACGCGGCGCGGAGCATGGAGCCGCGGGCCGGCTGCCGGCTGCCCGTGCGGGTGGAGCAGGTCGTCAACGGCGCGCTGGTGGTCACCGTGAGCTGCGGCGAGCGCAGCTTCGCCGGGATCCTGCTGGACTGCACGAAAAAGTGAGCGGGGGCGCGGGCCGGGACAGCCCCCCGGGACGCCCCCCGGGACGCCCCCGCCGGCCCAGGACCCGGGACCGGCCCAGGGCGGGGCGGCGCGGCCCCGGCGCCCACTTTCGGTTTCCCGGAGCCCGGTTTCGGGGCGCGCGAGCGCGGCCGCCACTCGGGGGGCGAAAGTGGCTCAAAGTCGCCGCGACTTCTCGGGGCGGGGGAGCGGGCGGCCGTGCGGGGCTGGGTGCGGGCGGCCCGAGTCCCGCGCGCGGCGAGTCGCCCGGCTCCCCGAACTCCGCGTATCTGCCATAATTAACGCACTTTTCTTTGTTCAGACGCACTGTTGAATTCGGCTGTTTGCAGAATTGTCGTCGGTTAAAGGGGGTCGGATGCGATGCGCGATGGCCCGGCCCCGTCCGTCAGTAGCGAGCGGGGGTCCCCCAGGCTCCTGGGAGGGACTCGGGGCCGAGGTTCGGGTTGGCCAGAGCAGTTTCGCGCAGCTGTGGGGTTTTAAAACACTGTTGGAGGCCGAAGAGCCTGAGTCACGGGGCAGGGAGAGGACGCAAGTTGCAGGAGCCGCCGCGGCGCGTCCCGCCCAGCCCTGGGGTCCGCGGTGGAGGGCGGCGGGGCCAGCCTCCCCGCGCACCTGTGCACCCTGCGGGGACCACGCCGCAGGGACCAGCCTCCTGGGCGCCGCGTCACATGGTGCTGAGCTGCGGCTGCCAGATAAATGATTAGGCATTAATCAGGCTGTGAAGTCTCTGCACTCCTGCTGGGCTTTATTTTGAAGCTGGGAGCAGTAAACAGGGCTCCCCTTTCAAAGGCCCAACTTTTTCCGTCAGTGAAGCCCAGGTTTTTGCCCGGGTGGCGTGAATGTAGCCGGGAGGACCGTCCTCCTTTGACAATTATCTCGCTGACATGATCTCTTCATTAGATGTGCCAGAAGCCATTTATGCACAAGTCATGTGATTTAACATATGGCCTCCTGGGTGACTGTTGCTGCTCTGTGTTGGCTACCACCGGAGTG
>VSMD01115317.1:0-17686 GCA_008750895.1 Mirza zaza | reverse complement strand
AAACACCAAACCTTGCTTTCCTGGTGCAGTCTGTCACTGAGCTCACCAGACATGCCTGCCTTCCCAGCATGGGGAAATGGCTTTGGGTCTGCTCAGAGGCATGATCTTAAACAGCTCTCATGACCTTCTGAAATATTCAAGAATGTAGAGAACTTTCTGACTCTAAAACTTAGAATTCAGGGCATATCAGAATGATAATTTGCTTCCTTTGTTCTCATGAGGAGAAACAATGAAAAACAATTTTTCACAATGGCTGCCTTAGTTCTGAGGCTCAGCCAGCTCCTAATAATGTGTTTCAACATTTAAAGGGCCATTGAAGTCCCACTCCATGCCATATACTCTGGACAAGTTTTTCTCATTTACCCCTTGGGATAGCTCTGTGAGGATGGTATAGTGTTAGTCCCACTTCACAGATGACCAAGCTCAGGCTCACAAAGCCTAAGTAACTTATCCCAAGATAAGTGGCAGGATTGGAATGAGGTTCCAGCCCTCACCCTCCCTAGGGGACCCAGAGCAGCCTCCCCTTTAGAAGATGGGCTTCCAGGGCTTGAGAAATGGTCAGATCACACTCCCCTGCTATTGTGGCCCAATAGGGCTTCACTCAACGACCCTTCTTGGTGATGAAGATGACAGAGGAGATGAAATCCCACCCTTTGTGCCAAGAGGCTTGGGAGTAAGGTCCCAAGAGTTGGTTGATCCCTGAAGTGGTGAGTGGGCTCAGGCAGAAGCTCAGGTGCTTCCCTTGAGACAGATGAGCCAAAAGGAAGGAAAGTAATAGTCATTGAACTAGTTTAAACCAATGTACTTTATATTTCATCTCTTTTAATCATAACAGCTACTCAAGGGTACCCATCATTATGACCATGGTTCAGATCAGGGCGCTGCCTTTAGGGGAGTTTATATAAATCAGGGAGGCAACTTTGTTATCTTTTGATCAGCAGCTTACTCTAAAATCATTCTAAATTTTTTCCCATTTTATCTTGATCTCTGTTGTTCAGTGTTATTTTATTTATTTATTTATTTTGAGACAGAGTCTCACTTTGTTGCCCAGGCTAGAGTGAGTGCCATGGCGTCAGCCTAGCTCACAGCTACCTCAAACTCCTGGGCTCAAGCAATCCTTCTGCCTCAGCCTCCCAAGTAGCTGGGACTACAGGCATGCACCACCATGCCCGGCTAATTAATTTCTTTCTATTTACAGTAGAGACGGCGTCTCGCTCTTGCTCAGGCTGGTTTCGAACTCCTGAACTCGAGCAATCCGCCTGCCTCGCCCTCCCAGAGTGCTAGGATTACAGGCGTGAGCCACCGCGCCGGCCTCAGTGTTATTTTTAATATTATGACCTGCATAGTTTTAAAGTCACAATATTAATGAAATTTAAAAACACATTCTTATTGCGAAAAAACCCCACTAATTATTAGGTGACAACCAGGGAGAACTATTTGCAAACTGTACTTTATATATTGTGTTGGTATCCATGGGTTGTGAAGTACACATACTTACAGACAGCAATTGGCAAGTAATTTTAACAGAGAATTTACATAAAAATATATAGCATGTTATATAACTATATGTTATATATAACATGTTTACATAAAACCAATAAGCATGTTAAATATGCCCAAAACACAAGAACTAATATAAGACAAATATTTAACAATCCTGTGGATCCATATTATATGGAGAAGACCGGTTGCAAAAGAAGGTTAGGACTGCCATTCCACTTTTGAAACCGATGTGTGTGTGTGGGGGGGGTATACGTGTTAGTGTGCACTTCACCTACAGGGACACATCTGGAGAGTATGCACCATTCTATGGACAACAGACTCTTTGGGTCAAGGGGCAGAATTTGGGCCAGTAAGAGGTAGGATATTTGCTATAAATTATATAACTTATAAATTATATTCTCTCCCTATATATATGTATATATATACTTTCATATATTGTTTGCAAGAATTATGAATAGTACTTTCATTGCAAAGGGAGAATATAACAAGAACAGTAACTAGAGATGTAAAGCAGGATCCACAGAATTAAATTATATTTTAAAATCATCAATGATAAAAGACTCTATCAGGTTGAAATATTAGTGGGAAGGAGCCATCTCTTCTTAGATCTGCCATCTGAATTCCCCACACCCCCTTTCCACACTTTACTTACCTGTTCCCATTCTGGAGATGCCTAAAACTTAACCAAAGGGATGGTGTAGAGTTTGGCCTTACTGCCTGTCAACTGTAGGGATGGATGGATGGATGCATGCATGCATGATGTGTCAAACATGTACTGGTAATTCATGGATTTTAGTTTTTCTTCAGGTTTATACTTTCTTGTGAGCATCTAAAATTCAGTGACTATCATTTTTTAATAAAGCACATGAATTACTCAACACGTTCTCATACAGATCCCTAGTATCAAAAACAGATATAATATATATTGGTTATAATATAATATAATGTAACATAACACGATATATAACATCAGATATAAAAACACATATTAGTTGTTCTAATGGAAGAACCCTTGAAGGCAGGGCAGCACTATGTCCATTTTGAACTTTAATATTTGCCAATAAAAAACAATTTCCGTTTCTATGCAAAGTCACATTTTTCACAGTCAATGCAGATCAGGCAAAGAGGAATAATACTTGCATTTCTTAAAAATAAACGCAAAATTGTGTGGAAGCAGACCATGTACAGAGTGGAGTCTTTCATACTAGTTAAAAAGTCTTGATTCTCAGTGAAATATTTATTTCATGTTTTGATCTCCAGCCAACACCTCAACTATTAAGTAGGAGAAGTCCTGAGACTCTGTCACCAGGATTCAAAACAAGGGCCTGGGAATGTGTAAAGCCTTCCCAATTAGTCCCCCATCTCCTCAGCAGCCATTGACAGTTGCTACCAATTAAATCAGGACATATACAATGGTTTAATGAGGGATTGGATCAGCTCCTTTTCAATAATATGCCACAGCTACATGGCTGTTACCACTGCCACCTTTGCAGGCTGAGTCATCGCTAGACAGTGAGGAAGGCAGCAGCAATGAAGAATTCAGTCTCCAAAGCTGACATCACTAAATGTTTCTCCCTTTCAGTGGTACAGAAGGGAACCAACAAGAGCAATATTAAGATTGTAAAAGAAAGTTGGGGGTCGGCACAGTGGCTCACGCCAGTAATCCTAGCTCTCTGGGAGGCCAAGGCAGGCGGATCGCTCAAGGTCAGGAGTTCAAAACCAGCCTGAACAAGAGCGAGACCCTGTCTCTACTAAAAAGAGAAAGAAATTATTTGGCTAACTAAAAATATATAGAAAAAATTATCTGGGCATGATGGCGCATGCCTGTAAGTCCCAGCTACTCGGGAGGCTGAGGCAGCAGGATTGCTTGAGCCCAGGAGTTTGAGGTTGCTGTGAGCTAGGCTGACGCCACAGCACTCACTCTAGCCTGGGCAATAAAGTGAGACTCTGTCTCAAAAAAAAAAAAAAAAGAAAGAAAGAAAGAAAGTTGAGTACATGGGCCGGGCGCGGTGGCTCACGCCTATAATCCTAGCACTCTGGGAGGCCGAGGCGGGCGGATTGCTCAAGGTCAGGAGTTCAAAACCAGCCTGAGCGAGACTCCGTCTCTACTATAAAAAAATAGAAAGAAATTAATTGGCNATATATATATATATATAAAAAGCCGGGCATGGTGGCACATGCCTGTAGTCCCAGCTACTCGGGAGGCTGAGGCAGGAGGACTGCTTGAGCCCAGGAGTTTGAAGTTGCTGTGAGTGAGGCTGATGCCACGGCACTCACTCTAGCCTGGGCAACAAAGTGAGACTCTGTCTCAAGAAAAAAAGAAAAACAAAGTTGAGTACAGAAGCAGGGGGCAGGAGTTCTAGCTATGGCCACTGAGGGAACTGACAAGTTCTGTCCCCAAAAAGCAACTGTAACACTCAACAAAACTTCAATAACCAACCATTTCCATGCTGTGGAAATGGACCAGAGGCATACAATAATCTGAGAAGCATTAATGCTTTAAAAACTGCTGAAGTTTGAGTAAGAACAGTGGGATTCTATGATGTCTGAGTGGGGGCTGCTGCCATTCCACCTCACCCCATCCTCCAGTTTGATTGGTACAGAATTCTGCAAGAGTGTGGCAGACCATGAGAAACAAGAGATTTTCTGATATGCTTGAAGGGGGCCTCCTGCATTTGGGGTGTTGTCAATGAAATTAATTATCTCTGAAGTGGGTGAAGCGGGGCAGGGGGTGTAATGCCTCAACTAGCCTAAGCTTGTGGTTATAGTGGGGGCCAGCATATACTTGGCTGAAACTATGTGAATGTAGAGCAGAGATCAGAAAGGACCCAACTAGCTACACACTCCAGGCTAATCATGAGAAACATTCACAGACAAAGATGTGACACGACCCAGAAGTTTGAATGTACTCCCCTACCCACACACAAATACAATGACAGAGGATGGAAGCCTCATTGGCTGGAGGTGTTAGAGCACAAACTCTATCCAATCACTTATTGACTCTTAAGCTACACAGAACCAGGGGATACCCCAAATAAGACAGCCTTATAAATAGAAGCAAGAACAAAACTGAGCAAACACACATGTACACACACACATACCACATAAACCATGTACACACACACACACAAAAGCATCATCTGTGCCATATGACAAAAGAAATAAACTTTATGGTTTTAGCCCAAGCATATTATAGTATTAAACAAACAAAAATTGACAAATACAGCAGCAACAACTTTCGCTGTGAAAAATCAGAAGCCAGAGTGGCAAACACATATTATCTAAAATGTCTAGTTTCCAATAAGATGCTACACCACCTACAAAATAGGAATAGATGACCATATTAGTCAGCTAGGGCTGCCATAACAAAATGCATAGACTGGGTGGCTTAGACAATAGATGTTTATTTTCTCACACTTCTGGAGGATGGAAGTCCAAGATCAGGGTACCAGTATAGTCCTTTTCTGGTGAGGGGCTGTCTTCCTGGCTTGTAGATGGCCACCAACTCATGCTGTGTGCTCACATGACCTCTTCCTTTTGCAGACAGAGAGAGAGCAAGCTCTTTGGTGTCTCTTGTTATAAGGATACTGATTCTATCATGAAGGCATGAAGGCCCCATGCTCATGACATCATCTAAACCTAATTATCTCCCAAAGTCCCCTTCTCCAAATGTCATCATATCAGGGGGTTAGGGCTTTGACACATGAATTTTGAGAGGATACAAACATTCATAAGTCAAGAAAAATTGTCTTTGAGTGTCTTAACTTTTGAACACAAAGTTCTCTACATTCTTTAGTGTTTTCATGAGTTGTTCAACATTATGCCCTTGAGAAGACCCAAATCTATTCCCCACACTGGGAAGACAAGCTTGTCTTTTTCTGAGACAGAGTCTTACTCTGTTACCAAGGCTATTTATAGTAGAGACGGGGTCTCACTCTTGCTCAGGTTGGTTTCGAACTCCTGACTCGAGCGATCCGCCCGCCTTGGCCTCCCAGAGTGCTAGGATTACAGGCGTGAGCCACCGTGCCCGGCCAACAAGCTTGTCTTTGAACATACCAGCAAGCTCAGTGATAGATCGCACCAGCGAAGAAAGGAGTGGTGTTTGCCTAATGGCTGCTCCTGACTGCTCGATATATTAATATATTTATAGGAAAACTTGGGACCAGTTCTGTAGTTACCAATGTAGGAGTCCTCAAGTCATGTCATCCAGCCACATCACACCAGGATTTCAGCCATCTGCTGCCTCTCTGAAAGGCAAATATTCAAGAACTACTAGCATTTCTTTAACACAGAATTGTCCATTTTATTCATTCTCTAATAAGGAAATATGTATTGAGCTCAAAACCCATACTATTCCATTGGAAGCATTTCATTAGCTTCGAAGCGAAAATAAGAGAATAAGAAGGGAAACAAGGCCGGACGTGGTGGCTCACGCCTGTAATCCTAGCATTCTGGGAGGCCGAGGTGGGCGGATAGCTCAAGGTCAGGAGTTCAAAACCAGCCTGAGCAAGAGCGAGACCCTGTCTCTACTGTAAATAGAAAGAAATTAATTGGCCAACTAATATATATAGAAAAAAATTAGCTGGGCATGGTGGCGCACGCCTGTAGTCCCAGCTACTCAGGAGGCTGAGGCAAAGGATCACTTGAGCCCAGGAGTTTGAGGTTGCTGTGAGCTAGGCTGATGCCACGGCACTCACTCTAGCCTGGGCAACAAAGCGAGACTCTGTCAAAAAAAAAAAAAAAAAAAAAAGAAGAAGGGAAACAAATATATAGACTACTTCAAAGGTTAAATCTGAGATGAGATGATTCCTTCACATTAACTCTTAAACTTGCTCAACTTTCAAGGAATTAAAGACTAAAAATAAATCCCTCCTTGGACTCCTCATTCCATTCTCTCATAGGTGTCTGTCTTAGTCTCTGTCTCGTTTCTTTTTCTTTCTTCCTGTCATCCTTAACCTTCCCCCTTGAAAGACACAGTTGCAAAAAATGATTTCTACGTTCTTGTTAATATTCTTTACTCCCCGTTGACTTCTAATCTACACTATGGCTACTGTCCCCACAATTGCAATGAAATTGTTCACATCAAGGTCATAACTAACTTTTGTCACTAGATCCAGCTATTTTGTAAAAATATGTTAAGATACTGGATGTTGCTTTTAGTGACCTCCTTAAATATCTATGCATTTGCAGGCTGCTTCCTTTACTTAACAACAAATCTGTGACAGTTTCCCAGGCTCTGGTGCATGTGCTAGAAACAAATCCAAGCTGTCCCACTCCCTCCCTAATTGAGCAAAGTTTTTTTGTTTTTTTTTTTGTTTGAGACAGAGTCTCACTGTGTTGCCCGAGCTAGAGTGCCGTGGCATCAGCCTAGCTCACAACAACCTCAAACTCCTGGGCTCAAGTGATCCTCCTGCCTCAGCCTCCCAAGTAGCTGGGACTACAGGCATGCGCCACCATGCCCGGCTAATTTTTTGTATATATATTAGTTGGCCAATTAATTTCTTTCTATTTATAGTAGAGATGGGGTCTGGCTTAGGCTGGTTTTGAACTCCAGACCTTGAGCAATCCTCCGGCCTCAGCCCCCCAGAGTGCTAGGATTACAGGGGTGAGCCACCACGCCTGGCCTCTCCTTTCTCTTCTAAGGACACCAGTCATTGGATTTAGGTCCTACCCTAAATCAAGGATGGTCTCATCTCAAGACCTCTAACTTAATTACATCTGCAAAGACCTTATTTCCAAATAAGGTCACATCCATAGGGTTAGGGGGTTAGGATTTGAAAACAAAACTTTTTGGGTGACACAATTCAAACCACTACAGTGATATACAAGGTTGTAAAACTACATGTAATATGAAATCTTATCTTTTGTGTAAAAATATATAAATACATGCATCCATAAATATACAAATACTTGCATAAGAAAACTGGAAGAATATAATGCAGATGAAAACATTAGCAAGCCTGATCTTTGAGTGAATGTTTGTGGTTAATAGGATTGCATATACTTCTTTACTTCCACCATCCTCAGGCAGCTCGTACCACAAAAAAGGGCACCAAGTTTACCCATTGTATAAGTATGTATACTTTTTACCTGCCATTTCTAAACCATGTGATCTCTATGAGGTGTTCATGTTTAAGTCATCTCTTTTGTGGGAGAAAGAACACAGTAAAGTGGGATAGGGTATTGCCACTTGTCCTCCTTCAAATTAAGGATGGCTCTTAAGTTAAGCCCCTAAGAAATTGTTTATGAGAGACCCTTCCTAGCACTCTGAGGTAAGTATGGTGATATAACCATGAGTAAAGAAAGCAGAGGAGGCCAGGTGAGGTGGCTCACGCCTGTAATCCTAGCACTCTGGGAGGCCGAGGCGGGCAGATTGCTCCAGGTCAGGAGTTTGAAACCAGCCTGAGCAAGAGCGAGACCCCCGTCTCTACTATAAATAGAAAGAAATTAATTGGCCAACTAATATATACAGAAAAAATTAGCCAGGCATGGTGGCACATGCCTGTAGTCCCAGCTACTCGGGAGGCTGAGGCAGCAGGATTGCTTGAGCCCAGGAGTTTGAGGTTGCTGTGAGCTAGGCTGACGCCACGGCACTCACTCTAGCCTGGGCAACAAAGCGAGATTCTATCTCAAAAAAAATAAAAATAAAAATAAAATGATAAGTGGGAAATAGTTATCAAAGGGAAGTTTCAAGACTCTTCAGTGAATAATTTGTATAAGTCTTTTCAACTACATTTAAAAACATAGATGAAATGGATACATTTCTAGAAAATTACAACTTATCGAAATTTATCCCAGTAGAGACAGAAAGTCTAAACAGACCAATTGTATATTAATAGAAGAAATCGAGAAATTGGTTAAAGACCTCTCCCAAACAAAAAGCACAGGACTAGATCTTTCCATAAGAGAATTCTACTAAAGATGATAAAGCAAGTACATAATTGATCCTGAAACCTCACAAAGATTTTACAAAAAATGGAAATTACAGATTAATCTCATATAAAAAATATGAAAGAAGTTCTTAAATATTAGCAAACACAATCCTACAGCACAAACAAACACACACATACAAAACCCAGATCATGAATTATGGAGCTTATTCTAAGAAAGCAAAGGTGTTTCAATATCATGAAATCCAATAATATAATCTATTGTATTAATAAAGCCAAAAAGAAAAATTAAATTATTACCTCTGTAGATGCAGAAAAGATTTTGACAGCATCAACATCCATTCTTATTCATTTTTTTTTTTTTGGAGACAGAGTCTTGCTCTGTTGCTCAGGCTGGAGTGCAGCGGCATGATCATAGCTCACTGCAGCCTCCAACTCCTGGGCTCAAGCTATCCTCCTGCCTTAGCCTCCCCAAGTACCTGGGACTACAGGTGTGTGCCACTATGCCCAGCTAATTTTTAAATTTTTTGTAGAGATGGGTTCTTGCTGTATTGCCCAGGCTGGTCTCAAACTCCTGGCCTCAAGTGATATTTCCACCTTGGCATTCTGAAATGCTGGAATGATAAGCATAAGCCACCACACCTAGCCCCCATAAATGTTTAAAAGACTTAAGAAAATGGTGGGAATTGGTGAATACTTTTTTTTTTTTGAGATGAGATTTTGCTATGCTGTTCAGGTTGGGCTTGAACTTCTGAGCTCAAGTGATCCTCATGCCTCAGCCTCCCAAGTAGCTGTGAGTACAGGTGTGTGCCACCATACCTGGCATCGTGGATACTTTCATAACATGACCATACACACACACATACACCCTCCTCAGACAAAAAGCCAGCATCCTACTTAGTGGAGAAACACTAGAGACCTTCCTGCTCATACAAAAATAAGACATGATGTCCTCTTATCTCCTCTAATATTTGACATTGTATGGGAGGTATTATCCAACACAATTAGCAAGAACAAACAATTAGAAGAAAAGGAAGGAGTTATTATTTTTATTTGTTGATGTTATGATTATACATTGGAAAGCCCAAAGAAACAATGGAAAAATTACAACAAACAAAAAGAAAATTTAGTAAAGTAACAGATTTTACCATTGACATCAAAAATCGATAGCCTTCATTTTACAAAAAAAAAAATTAGAAGGTATGATGGAAGAGAAGAAAATGATTAGACATAAACTTAAGTAATGTCCAACACTTAAAGGAAACACAAAATTAGAAAGACATATGATATTCTTGGGTGAAGAGAGTCAATATCATTGAGATGCCAGTTTCCCTATGTTAATTTAATGTGATTCCAATAAAAATACCATTAGCTCTTTTTATGGATGTAGACAAGTTGATTATCAAATTGATTTGCCTGAATAAACAGCAAGACTGGTCAGATAAACCCTGAAAAAGAAGAGTCGAGAGAGAGGGTAGCGGCCGGGCATGGTGGCTCATACCTATAATCCCAGCATTCTGGGAGGCCGAGGTGGGCGGATCATTTGAGCTCAGGAGTTTGAGACCAGGGGGACAGTAGATATTATAGTGGTTTGTGTTACTACAAAGGACCACAATACATAAATAGTTAACACTTCATTTGTGATATTAAAATTTGAGATGAAGGCAGAAGCTGGAACCCCATTCCTGCCTCTTACTTGATGTGTGATACTGAAATAGTTTCTGAGCCTCTGTTAGGCTGCCTTTGGTCATCTCTAAAAGGGATCTCATGACATTTTCCTTACAGAACTATAGCAAGGAGTTAATGGGAAACCATGTACAAAGTTTATAACATGTAGTAGGACTTCAACGTGTGCTTGTCCTGGCCCGCCTTTCACCTCCCTCCCAGAGAAGTGCTGACTGTTACCTAAGCCAAACAGCATAACTGCCATAGACAACACCTGGAAGTGTAGCAGGAAGAAGTAGCACGTGCTCACATTTACATTATGAACGAAGCTTTGGGACCATTTCTGTGTTGCAGGATGGCTTTGCTGAGTTGTTGGAGGAAAAAATATCATCAAACCATTTCCTTGATTCTGGATCATGTTCTGTCCCATTATTTGATCTTCTAGATTGATACTGGAAAAGCAGTTTCCCACTGAGCCCCAAATGAAGAGTGAGAGCAAATGAAAGGGAGGCAGGAGTCACAGCCCTTGACCCTGATACCAGACCCACTATCACCTACAGGACCCTGCACCTGGATTCCATCTGCACCATCAGCTTCTTCAAGGAGAGAAGGGTCGTTAAGTGAGTACCCACATGGGCACAATACTAGAGACATGAAAACTACACGTTTTTAAGTCCTAGAAAGTTATTATCTATAAAGAAGACTGTTGCGTATCCTTTGGGGAGGGTAAGAGTTAGAATCCCATTCCTGATCATTACTAGATGCCTCTGCAAAATTGATTTTCCATCAGTAAGTCTGAGTTTTTCGTCTGTAAATTGGAAATACTGGTGCCTTCCTCACAGAATTGTTATGAGAGAATTATGCAAAATATGTAATTGCACATTTTTAGCTATAAATATATATTAATATGATACCAAAGAGTAGGTGCTCATTTGTACTTTTTTTCCCTCTGAAAATAGTGTCTCTAAGATTTCTCTAATAAGGTGACTTTGGGGCTGTTTTGATGTTATGAATCCTGACTATTTTTGTACAATGTGTCCAGGCTGCCTGGTTCTCTCCCTGGCTCTACCAGTGTGTGTGGTGAGCAACCTCATCGCCATCTAGCTCTGTGCTTAGGAGCAAGTGTATTGTAGTCACATACATTTATGAAGACAGGACAGCAATAGCCCACTAGCGGGGTAATCATGAAGATTAAATCCAGTCACTAAAGTGAAGAGCATGGAGCTGGACCCTCTAAACAATCTGCTCCACCAATATTAGCTGCCTTTTCTCCCTGGATCAGGGAACTAATGTGGCTCCTAAACTCACCCATCAGATAGGGCCCCTTAACTTGGATGCCCATCAGAATTATCTTGGAGATCCTTTTTGAAACCCGTAGGAGAAACTCCTTTGTTGTTGGAAACAGGACTTCTGTATGAAAGACTATTCAAGTTATTAAGCCATGCTAATATGAGCCTCAGAAAATGCATATGGCATTTGGCACTTACAACACATGTGAAAGCCTATCTCCCCTTCTTTTCCACTAATACTAGGTATGACCAGCATTTGCCTTTATTTCTGCTCTGATTGCTCATTTCCCTGGACCTGCTGCCTTGGAAGAGCGTTCTCAGTGATCATTAAACTTGGAGATTCATAGCTCTTATTCCTCTGTGATGTCTCACATTTCAAGAGCTCAAAGTGAAAACCTGGCCAGTGCAGGGTGGCTCATGCCTGTAATCCTAGCACTCTGGGAGGCCAAGGCGGGAGGATTACTCAAGGTCAGGAGTTCAAAATCAAAGTGAAAACCTGATACTATGATGTTAACCTGCAGGTAAAATGAGAGAACAGAAAATAGTTTAGGGCCGGGCACGGTGGCTCACGCCTGTAATCCTAGCACTCTGGGAGGCCGAGGCGAGGATTGCTCAAGGTCAAGAGTTTGAAACCAGCCTGAGCGAGATCCCGTCTCTACTAAAAATACAAAGAAATTAATTGATCAACTAAAAAAATATATACAAAAAATTAGCCGGGCATGGTGCCGCATGCCTGTAGTCCCAGCTACTCGGGAGGCTGAGGCAGTAGGATCACTTGAGCCCAGGAGTCTGAGGTTGCTGTGAGCTAGGCAGACGCCACGGCACTCACTCTAGCCTGAGCAACAAAGTGAGACTCTGTCTCAAAAATAAAATAAAATAAAATAAAATAAAATAAAATAAAATAGTTAAGTGGAAATGGGTGTTGATTTTTATCCCTTAACCCAAACCTCATGAATAAGGCGATGAGATGGCAAATGACTGATGAAACTCTACTCCTCGCAAGACAGAACCACCTGAAAATGGAAGCTCCAGTGTGGACTCCTGGGGCTGCTTCTACTTCTCTCACTTCTTGAATTATTTTCTGTGGACTAAGATATATTCAGTTTGTGGCTCTGATGGTGTTTGTGTGTGCTTTTGGGGAAGTAGGTGTGGGGAGGAATGCTAAGAAGGTGTCAGCTGTTAGGGAAGCCCACAGAGGCGGGGACCTTGATGTAAGAAAGGAGTGAAAACCGTGGCCCTAAGTCAGGTTAGTCAGATATGAATGCTATGTCTAATAATAAGGGTATCACACCTCTCATCCTCAGAGGCATCTGAATATCCTGTCAGGGGATGAGACCACGTGTTTGTGTGCCTTCAAAACTGGTTCCTGATATTGTGAGCAATGACAACATTAGTGTTGCCCTCAGATAGCTGGGTGGTGGGGTATTGTATAGGAAAGGGTTGACTCCTTTGGAGGACATAGGTGGTCAGAGCTACTTTCAAGACCCTACTGACAGGGGACAGAACAGCCTCCTCCAGATGAGAGGAGGGCAGGAGAGACAGTTAAGTGAGCAACAAGTTTCTCCTAACGCAAGAACCACACATTGGTGTGTGAGGACATAGACGTTAAATCTGGGTAAGTGAGACACTGGTCTGGGACTTTAAAGCACTTTTATGTGCTTTCAGAAGCTGGAGCTAGACCCCGGGTCTGCTGAATCTCAGCTCTGTGCTCTCCTCATGAATTACTGTAAGCTGCTTTTTCAAAGGAAAGACAGGCTTGGTTCTCACCATCTTGGAGACACAGTTCTTTCATCTCAAAAAAGGAGATTGATACCACTCCCTTACAGGGTGGTCTTCAAGATGGAGTGCTATCTTGTGTGTATGCAAAACAAGCCCCCCTGCAAATGTAACCCCGTTCATGTTAATGAGACCCTGAGGTGATTGGAAAATGGAGGGATGAGCCAGTGGTGCATTTGCCCAGAGCACAGAGTGCTTGGCACACAGGGCTAGAAATGTAGGGTGGGTGCATGGGGCAGGGGGCCTTGGTGAGGAGAAGAGGTGGGCTGCTTTTAAAGGTTTTTTGAAGGTATGATTTTTATCCACTTTCCTAATAGCACCAGCATTACCTGTGACCACTTTTCCTTCCAGAGGCTATATTTGGCTCTGAGCCTCTGTTGCTATGCAACAGCCTCCTCTGAGCTCAGAGCATGACTCAGGGAAACTGGTCTGGGCAGATGTGTCCATAGAGACCTGGAGAGAGGATGACAGAGAGGGGGTGGGGAAAGTCTGGGAGGCCTATACATGGGTGAGATCTTGGGGATTTGAGTGGCCTGCTCTCTGGGAGGGGCTATCTTTACAGTGTCATGTCAGCCAACACTGATGAGAGAATGGAGGAAGTAAAGGAGATTGTCAGTGAATAAAATATATGGGGTGAACATAAATGAAGCTTATGTTTGGTCCTTTAATATACACAGGAATATTCCAAGCACAATTGGCTATGTACCCTACATACTGTTTTATGAATTATTCTAAAGAATAACATCTCTGCTGGTGTGTAGTGGCTCACATCTGTAATTCTCAGCACTTTGGGAGACTGAGGTAGGAGGAGGATCACTTGAGGCCAGGAATTTGAGACCAGACTGGGGAACATAGAGATCCCATCTTTAGAAAGAAAGAAAGAAAAGAAAGACATCTCTTTTATTTGAAAAATTAGGGGCTTTAATTTTTAAGAAAGGAAAACCAAAATAGAGACATGCATCTTTGCTGATCATATCCTTAATTGCAGTTCTAGAAGTCTCAGATGGGGACTCAGCAAGAGTAGTTGGAGGGAGGTAGAGACTAGGCCTGATGGTCTCAGCCAGAGCTTCTGGAATTTTCTATACTAAATTTCTACACAGCAATTAGTTTGTGTCCATCACTTTTTAGCATCTCTAAGCCTCAAGACAGGAAGCCCGGGCCTTATCTGAGACGGAGAGAAAGCTGCACCTGTGAGTGTATATGATGTGATGAGTTTGAACACTAAAAACACAGACATACACAACATTGTTGTGTTTAAGCAACAGGAATACACACACACACTCTGACACATATGTACATACAAACACACACATATCTACTATGCCACAGCAATTATTTTAACATGATTTCCCCCTAAAAACTATATATTTTGTATATATTTCAAAAACATTAAGTATACGTGTATGACAAAAACTCTCTTCCTGACCATTTTTAGATAAGTTCTTCTGAACCCTCTTTTCAACTAGGTCCCCTCCTTGGGCCCTATCCTTTGTCTGCCAAAGCCAGTTTTAGCATAAAACCTTATTAAATCAATCCCCTCCTTGATATCTGATCATCCTTGGTATCTGACATAGTTCCTCATTCTCTACCCTTGATATTGATCACCTTGGCTTGCCTTTAGCAAGAATCCTGTTTAGCAAGAATCCAGTTTAACAAGAATCCCTCTACCCTTGACTCTCAGTAATTTTCTATTCACTGACACCCCCACCCCATTCCTTGGCTAAAAAAATCCACACTTGTCCTTGTTGTATTTGTAATTGAACTCAGTTCTATACTGAAATTTCTTTCCCTATTGCAATAGTACTGAATAAAATCTGTTTTTACCTCCTTTAACTAGTGTATGGCTCTGTTTCTCTTTGATACATAATTTCTCTGTCAATCCACTTACAAATTTGCTCTCCTCAAATTATTACCACGATAATTTTCCTGATTTATAACATTTCAAAGAATAAGGGAATATGCATATGTAAAGTAAAATTATCTTGTATCTCCCACTTTTCTGATCCTCATCCTGTTACCAACAGCTTGGCACTTGTCCTCCAGGCCCCATCGGAAGAATGAGAACAAGTGGTTTCAGGAGAAGGAAAGAGAAGTTTATTATTTTGCTGGTAAAGGAGGAAAAATGGTAGACCTTCTCATCTCAAAATCCAAATTTCCTGAACATAAGCAGAAATACAGAGCTTTTAAAGGAAGCGTCCTCAGTTCTAGGCTATGTGTTAATGATTCTAATTGTCCCATCTCTGCCAAAGACAAAGCCCCACGTTGGCCCACACAGGGGGCTGGCAGTGGCCCGGGATGGCTGAGCTATCTCCTGTAACACAAAGAACAAAAAACTTTCTCCCTGTCTCAGGGATATAGGCTAGGCTGCAGTTCCCAAAAAGAGTTGGGGAAGTTTTAAAGAGCCATTTTTTTCAGCCCATTCCCTCTGTTACATATTTCCCCACTCTCAATTTTATGCTTCCATATCTATGGGAGGAGGGGCAGCTACTCTGTTACAATCCCCTGAACCCAAAGGGGCCTTTGTCATCAGATCCCCTAAATGGGTTTATCTGTAGGTGGATTGTTAACTTGTATTTATTTGTATATACTCAAATATATGTTTACATTTACATATTCTTCAAAATTATAGTCATGTTATACATATTAATTTTTAACTTGCATTCTTATTTAATATTATCTATCTCAGTTGTTATGTACATTTGTGCTTATGGGTTTAACATTTTAAAAAATGTTTCTGTGCAGGTATATTTTTAAGTGAATTCTCTTTTGTTGTCTTTTATCCATCTGTGTTGGTTAATGAGTATATTTTTCACACATTTTTTGCCCTCCCTTTTTTTTTTACCAATTAGAAAGTGTTTTTAAGTTTCAATAATATTTTGATTTTTAAAATACAGTTCATTGTAAAAGAATTTGAGCAATACCATGGGGAGGATCAAGTGCCAGGATTGAAGCACTTAGAGTCCTGGAGGCTTGAAAACACAATGGGAAAGATTTAGAGTAATTCCAACTTTAATTACTCTGAAGGAGGGCTTGGCTTACACCTATAACCCCAGTATTGTGGGAGGCTAAGGCTGGGGGTGGGGAATCCCTTGAGGCCAGGAGTTCAAGACCAGCTTGGGAATATAGCAAGACCCTGTCATTACAAAAATACTTTTAAAAATAGCTGAATAGCAGAGCATGGTGGCACGTGTCTATACTTCTAGCTACTCTCAATGTTGAGGCAGAGAATAGCTGGAGTTCTAGGCTATAGTGAGCTATGATCATGCTACTGCACTCCACCCTGGGCACCAGTGGAGGCCCTGTCTCTTAGGGAAAAAAAAATTACTCAGAAGGAGTCTACAAGGCTGTTGTTCAATTTATAGCTGAATCCTTATCTGAATATTGGTGGTAATAACATGTAACTAGTATAGCTGCTAGGGTAAAGAAAATTAAACGTAACTGAGGTCACATATACAGTACTTCTATAATGTTACTATTTTACCAAAGGTTACCTTTAAGAGAGCGAAAACTCTACTTCTTCCCGAGCTCTGCTCACCCACTAAGAGACCAGCACATCCATATGGTTCCTACACCCTGGCCTCCCCGCCTACGAGATGAGGTTTTATCTTGGTGCACAGTGAATTTTCAACTATATTTTTATCCATCTCTTACATGTCTGACTTTTTGAATGTTTCTAATATTAATATGGATTACATTTAAAATAATAAAGAGGCTGGGAGCGGTGGCTCACGCCTGTAATCCTAGCACTCTGGGAGGCCAAGGTGGGAGGATTGCTTGAGCTCAGGAGTTTGAGACCAGCCTGAGTAAGAGCAAGACCCCATCTCTACCAAAAATAGAAAAAATTAGTCAGGCATGGTGACACACACCTGTAGTCACAGCTACGCTGGAGGCTGAGGCAGGAGGATCACTTGAGCAGAGGAGTTTGAGGTTGCAGTGAGCTATGATGACACCACTGTGCTCTACCCGGGGTGATGGAGCGAGACTCTGTCTAAAAGATATAAATAATAAAGTAAAATAATAAAGATCACACAAATATTGCTTTTAAATTTTGAAATACTGCAGACATTCAAAGTCATAGTAAATAATATAATAGTAGGCAGCTGTGAACATGGGTTAAAGATATAAAATGTATTAATTACAGTATAATATCCCTGTTTACCCTTCTCTGTACTTTCCCCTTTCCCAGAGAGAACCACTCTGTTGAAAATTGTTTTTATGATTTATACTTTCAGTACCAATGACTGCATCCCTAATCAGAATGAAGTATTCTTTTGCATGGGTTTAACTCTATGTGGTTGTTCTTTTTTTTTTTTTTGAGACAGAGTCTCACTTTATTGCCCAGGCTAGAGTGAGTGCCGTGGCGTCAGCCTAGCTCACAGCAACCTCAAACTCCTGGGCTCAAGCAATCCTGCTGCCTCAGCCTCCCAAGCAACTGGGACTACAGGCATGCGCCACCATGCCCGGCTAATTTTTTTTCTATATATATTAGTTGGCCAATTAATTTCTTTCTGTTTATAGTAGAGATGGGGTCTCGCTCTTGCTCAGGCTGGTCTCGAACTCCTG